>NW_019775236.1:444854-478381 GCF_001039355.2 Lingula anatina
ACACACACACACACACACACACACACACACACACACACACACAGAGGAGCAAAGCTAATTTGAACTTCCCCGCGTGTTAATTTCAATGAAAAATCCAATTCTAATTTTCTGTCAGTTATGTAAGCAACCATATGGGACATCAGTGACCACTTCAAATGCTCAGGATGACCAATGGGGATCACCAAACTCTGTAGACATTGTAGGTAAAATATGGGGGGTAATGAAAAGAAAAACACTTAAAAATCAAACAATCAGTCATTGGATTTAGTTTACCTTGCCCAGCCGTGTCATCCCCATCAGTCAACTCATAGAATGTGCACACTGTGTTCACCAGGCCTGCTTCCTTCGCCTGCAAACACATAACAGATATCGTGCATTTATTTACCAAAATAAAAATTCACAAATTTCAAACTACAACTGTTCACCCATAAACATTCAACATGCACACCTGAAATGTGGTTAGTTCTTAGTTTATCTCTGAAATGTTGAAATGTTGTGGTACTCTAGTCCTTCCCATACAGCAGTCAACTGTCAGCTATTTTGGGAGTTAATATAGGAGAAAAGGGTTAACTACTTGTTGCTAGGGTATAAGTGGTGTCAGTTAAAACACAAATGAAGGAGCTTTTTTGAAGTTTTTGTGTGTCTTGCTTGAAATACTAGTAACATTAAATTCTATATGACACTGGTCAATAGCAGTTTGCATTAAATGACTGATTTATCTGTTATTATTTTGATCTGTAATTACACATCAAAATAACAATGTGGTGTGCACAGCCCTAACTGGCTATACATAACCAAGGTTACGTTCACAACAAGTTGAAACTAACATGTCTGCGGATCAAATATGGTGTGCACTTGACAACAGATTTCTGCCTCTCACATGCATTGTCCCAGCAGGAGCAGAGCAATAAAATCTCGCCATGCTTTTAAGTGGGTCATGCCATATTTAATCTGGGGACTAGTTAGTCCACGGATCAACTGGTTGTGAGCACGACCCAGTTTTACTCTTGAAATATTGGATCATTAACATATTTCTGCCTAAACTGTCACTTGTTAACATGGAGGTTTGTCCAATAAAAATAACAATTACCCTGGTGTTCCAAGGTACCTTCATCCGATTTGAATTAACAGCCTCTTTAACTCCAAGATGTCAACAAACATTAGTTTATTTTGCTACAATTGTTCAATACATCAAATCTGCATTGAAATCAACATACCGGTAGCAACATGATAATAATTACAAGTCTGCAAAAGGCCCACAGACTTAATGAAACTGCCACTTGGCATGGTGCCTGTAGTCGAGTGCTTCCATATTTAAAGCACACCTTGCTGTCTACATTTCAGGCCTTGTTAATTTTCAAAGATCCCCAGAACAATACCAATCTGTCAGCCCAGGCCATAGACAAGGTCAGATCAGCTAGGCAGAACCTACCCTCCCTCTACACAGGGGTCACTTGGGGAGATAACATACATTACCATGATAATTATAGCTTGTATTAGTGCCTGGCTGGCTACCTGAGGTCAGATAATCTATTATAACAATTAAAGCTGAAATGATATGCCATAGCTGATTTCATATGCATCTTCTTTAATTGCTCACACTGATATGTCCCCCAGTGCTCAGTCCCCATCTCATGGTTAAACATAAGTGACAGCAAGAGATAGTAAAAATCCATGCATCATAATACATGAACCTGACTACAGGCCTCTTTATAAATTGGACTTCAAAAGGTTTCAGTTTTCTTACCACCTTGTGATTCAAACAATTAAGATATATCTAATTCTCCACATTTCAGCTCTCTCTGTCTGTACACACACACACACACACGCACACACACACACACACACACACACACACCTGATCCCTGCAACATTCTTATCATCAAAGGGAGTGAAAGGGGCTGAAGTTGTCTTAAATGTTAGCATTTTCTCTTTAAGTACCCTGTGTGCATGCGCCCTTTTTCAGTTAAAAAAAACTACCTCTGATCTAAAATTGCATTTCATGCTGCTATGAATGAGGAAATGTAAGAACTTCACATTAACCCAAAAATTTCAAGAAAGAAAAATGTGACCACAAAACCTACTTTCATTGGTATTTCTAAGTTTAGAAGTGGACAGGAATGATTATGAATATTCATTTACACCAGAATCTCAAATACAGTAAATACATGGCAATGCCTGGCAAAATATTTATGATCATATATAAGCAAATAACATGATATCAATTAAACAGTCTCCTATTTTAAGCTGTCAAGACATACAATCATATATTAAATACACAAATCCAACTAACTCAGTGCTGAACATCCATAAATTTCTGCATCCTACAGAAAGCAAAACATTCAGCAATTAAATAGTGATGGCAATTAGCTGCCAGGTCACAGGTTTCATAAGGTACGCATCATCCTGACAGTGGAGGTAATGCCCAGACCATGTCTGACCCCAGGTTGTCACAGAGTAGATTATACTGAGTTATAGTGTTGAGAGGGAAAGTTTACACCTGAAGTGTCCAATACTATATATCATTCAGCCATAAATTAACAGAACATTTCCTGCTCTACTATGACCAGCATGACTCCGTTGGTTTTTGGTAAGTAACATAACAGAGTACAATATCATACCAGTACATGCATCATCTTAAGGAGTTCACATAATACATGACAGTGTATAGATACATGTACGTAGAAGAATGTAATACATTCTTAATACACATGTATACCGGTACATGTTAGTGCATTAGGGGCCCAAGACTAAAACAACCAAGATGGACTGATTCAGGTTTATAAAATAAATAAAGGACCACTGATCTTAAGACCCCCCTCCCCTACACCCACTATGTACTACATATACACCTATAGTATGTTAAATGTTTCAGAGCCTTTGTTATAAGGTGATACTGCTATCAACGCATACATCGTTACGTGTGTATTTTTCTAAGCGCATGTGTAGTTCATCAATTACTGTACAGACTGTCATGACATCCAGTTTTACACGTCTCCCCAGTGTGCTAGAAGTGAAAATGATGAATGAAAATGGCACAGCAATCTGAACAGTGATGTATGTTTTCTGCATAAAACATAACAGAATAGTGAAATGGTTCCTAAATTTAAAGGGATAATAACTATTTGTATGAGATCTATATTTCTCAATAAAAACATTGTGAACAACCCATAGAAATATAATATATTCTGTTGTACCACAAAAACGGCAGTTATAGCTATTAGGCCGATATCTGAGCTTGTCTTTAGCCCACTTGACCTCCACTGATGGCTATAATATGTTATAATCTCTTAAGGGATTATAACAAAAAAAACTTTTTAGAAAAAAACCAGGGACTAACTTTGAATACAAAAATGGATTCGTTATCCACTGGTAAGTATGAGAAAATTGTCGTTTACTCCAGGAAAATTAATTTTTTGGCCAAAACAAAGAGCTATTATCCCTTTAAGTCTGCCTTTGTGTCATCTGTTGAAAAAAAAAAAAAAAAAAAAGAGAGTAGGGTTCTTTTTGCTCTTGCTGAAACTGTAAAAAGAGAAAACAGATAACTGTATGCAACATTACTGTTGCCTTTTATCTTCCCTATAAAAAAAACAGCTTAATGTTTTGAATGAACTTACAACCCCTGCTTAAAAACTATGGTCATTAGTTTTAAAGAATTCATTAGAAGATAAATGATTGGCATGAATAGATTTATCAATGTTGGGAAAATTTGATCTGAATACTGGTTACTTTTCTTAAACATCTGTTTATTCTTCCAGGATGTTCTTTAAATACTTATATATAAATTCCTTCATGCAATGCCACAGGCTGAAATAAATGGCCCTGGAATAAGTTTCTTACCTTACATGTTGGCAGTACATAGGTCACGCCGTGACATGCAAGCTAAGGATTGCAAGTACAGAGAAGAAAGAAGCACGCCATGGAAGTGTGCTCTTTTTTAACAATTTCCAAAATGCCCACTGTCATCATCACCCTTTAAACTGATTCAAAACAATATATCCAGGTTTTCTGGATTTCCAAATTTTCTTTGGTCATATTTCATAAATTTTTCATCTTCTGCTAATATGAGTCCCAATGTGTCATCTTAATATTTTGTTTCTTTTTTTTTTTTTTTACAGTGCATACAGTTTTAAAAAAATGTCACTGTGAGAGAAAGTTACAGCTTACCCATTTGTAGATTGTATTGCCCCATTCCTGAGGTGTTCTCCACATGAGGTAGCATTGCTTTTTACTTTTGTCCAACCATTCAATGTGGCCTTCATGAAAAATAAGAATTATAACTGATTTATACAATGGTTTGGTCTGAACTGTAACAGATCCTAAAGGGCTATGGGTGGCTCTGTAAAAAAATCAAAAACAGTATTTTTTTCTAAAATAAGAAAGAAAGAAAATTAAAGTTTTATTTATAGATAAGGGAGTAAAAAATGGTAATAGAGCAAAAAAGAGCATCACTTGAGAAAGCCAAGAAGTCTTGTGAAGTAGCATGAAATCAAACAAAATATGTGGGATTTGTCAGAAAGGAGAGGGGGATCTGTTGAATTTTGGTCTATTGTACAACAATATGAATTAACTATGTTTTACACTTTGTATTGCTTTCTGAGACAGAATTAACAGCGCATAGAATTTCGCCCCATTTAACTCCGATTCTAGCACCTTTTAAGTCTCTTAGGACATCAAATCAGCCTCCTTGAAAGCTACGTGTATCTGGGCTGATGGCCATTGGGGTCTAGGAAAAAACCTTCCTGTCTTCAATAATACATGCTTGAATATGACAATTTTCTGTTGAAAAATTCCACAATATAAGTCAATTTTTATGAAAATGTTTTCTTTATTATTTGTGGTTGTAATGTCTTTTTCTTTTATCTAAAACTAGCTAAATCTGAACTTCCAAGAAAGGACTGGCATGGTTACTGTTTAGCACTCTATATTGGCAAGAAAATGAATGGAAATGTTGCATTAACACAGCATTCCTAATTTAAAGGATAAATGTATATGATGATTTTTGTTCTTGGTAATCCAATCATAAATTCATGTAAGGCTGTTGAAAGCAAAATCCCTCCCCTATGATTCTTCTCTGCCCCAAGTTCAACTTTCCATCTACCTCTCTCACTCTTAAACAGCATGACTCAGACGGCATGTTTATATTCACCTTAGAGTCCTTAGTTTTAGGGTTATAACCCTAACAAAAAAGAAAAAAATAAATAAATAAATAACTCACAGACATTTGTTTAAAAAATGGTCTTTTCCAAGCTGTAGTTACCAGGTCATGAAAACTGTAATTTATTTCCTCAAATTAATGACAGCAGTTAAATCCATGTCCTTTTTACTCCAACAAAATTAATTATCAACTAGGAACAAAAGAATTCTTCAGAAGTATCAAGTCTATTTTGTGTAGTGTTTACAGGGTCATGTAAACATTATTAATTAACATTAGTCAACCATCTAAACATAGTCTCTCTGCAATCCTGCACTGATACCACCCACTACACAGCAGCATGGACAATTCACAGCAACATGGACAATACACAGCAACATGGACAATACACAGCAACATGGACAATACACAGCAACATGGACAATATAGCAGCATGGACAATACACAGCAACATGGACAATACACAGCAACATGGACAATATAGCAGCATGGACAATACACAGCAACATGGACAATACACAGCAACATGGACAATACACAGCAACATGGACAATACACAGCAACATGGACAATGAAGTCTTAACTGTTCAATACAGTATGATGTCAAATGTTTAAGTGTATAATGACAAATACGTTTGAGGGAAACTCATATCAAGTCAAATGGAATTAAAGCAAATGAAATTGTAAAAAACCCAAGAGAGGCAATTAATGAGAGAGTTAAATTACTGCACTACATCTGATAATGGATATGTATTTCAATGTTACACTGCTTATCTAGGTTAACAGAGCCACCAAGTCAGTATAAAAGTAATATAAATATGGTGCCATAAAACTTCTCTAATGTCAACTGAACTGAATACAAAAAGAACCATTCTCCATACTAATGAAAGAAAAACCTAACTTGCTTGCCAACACAAATTAGAAATAAAGATGGAATGTGTAATTCTCTTGCATGCCCTTCATTTCAAACCAATTTAAGCAGTGTTAGCTAAAGATGGCATTACTCAGAACATTATTCAGATCTATGCACATGATGTCATGGTCACAAGAAAATAAGACTGACATGTCCAAAGCCAGTAACAAAAAATGCACCTCTTGGTCAATAATAGAAATGCACCTCTGGACCTGTAAGCGGATCTATTATTTAGTTTTAAAATGACCTGAACATGGGAAACTAAGTCACATTATAAGAGTAATTATGCCTTTGGTTGATTTCCCCAAGGCAATCCTAATTCATACACACACACACACACACACACACACACACACACACACATNATGACCCATATATAAATTCCTTCATGCAATGCCACAGGCTGAAATAAATGGCCCTGGAATAAGTTTCTTACCTTACATGTTGGCAGTACATAGGTCACGCCGTGACATGCAAGCTAAGGATTGCAAGTACAGAGGAGTAAGAAGCACCCCATGGTAGTGTGCTCTTTTTTAACAATTTCCAAAATGCCCACTATCATCATCACCCTTTAAACTGATTTAAAACAATTTACCCAGGTTTTCTGGATTTCCAAATTTTCTTTGGTCATATTTCATTAAATTTTTCATCTTTTGCTAATTTGAGTCCCAATGTGTCGTCTTAATATTTTGTTTCTTTTCTTTTTTACAGTGCATTGAGTTTAAAAAAATTGTCACTGTGAAAAAAAAATGTTACAGCTTACCCATTTGTAGATTGTATTGCCCCATTCCTGTGGTGTTCTCCACATGAGGTAGCATTGCTTTTTACTTTTGTCCAACCATTCAATGTGGCCTTCATGAAAAATAAGAATTATAACTGATTTATACAATGGTTTGGTCTGAACTGTAACAGTTCCTAAAGGGCTATGGGTGGCTCTGTAAAAAAATCAAAAACAGTATTTTTTTCTAAAATAAGAAAGAAAGAAAATTAAAGTTTTATTTATAGATAAGGGAGTAAAAAATGGTAATACATCAAAAAAGAGCATCACTTGAGAAAGCCAAGAAGTCTTGTGAAGTAGCATGAAATCAAACAAAATATGTGGGATTTGTCAGAAAGGAGAGGGGGATCTGTTGAATTTTGGTCTATTGTACAACAATATGAATTAACTATGTTTTGCACTTTGTATTGCTTTCTGAGAGAGAATTAACAGCGCATAGAATTTCGCCCCATTTAACTCCGATTCTAGCACCTTTTAAGTCTCTTAGGACATCAAATCAGCCTCCTTGAAAGCTATGTGTATCTGGGCTGATGGCCATTGGGGTCTAGGAAAAAACCTTCCTGTCTTCAATAATACATGCTTGAATATGACAATTTTCTGTTGAAAAATTCCACAATATAAGTCAATTTTTATGAAAATGTTTTCTTTAATATTTGTGGTTGTAATGTCTTTTTCTTTTATCTAAAACTAGCTAAATCTGAACTTCCAAGAAAGGACTGGCATGGTTACTGTTTAGCACTCTAAATTGGCAAGAAAATGAATGGAAATGTTGCATTAACACAGCATTCCTAATTTAAAAGATAAATGTATATGATGATTTTTGTTCTTGGTAATCCAATCATAAATTCATGTAAGGCTGTTGAAAGCAAAATCCCTCCCCTATGATTCTTCTCTGCCCCAAGTTCAACTTTCCATCTACCTCTCTCACTCTTAAATAGCATGACTCAGAAGGCATGTTTGTATTCACCTTAGAGTCCTTAGTTTTAGGGTTATAACCCTAACAAAAAAGAAAAAAATAAATAAATAAATAACTCACAGACATTTGTTTAAAAAATGGTCTTTTCCAAGCTGTAGTTACCAGGTCATGAAAACTGTAATTTATTTCCTCAAATTAATGACAGCAGTTAAATCCATGTCCTTTTTACTCCAACAAAATTAATTATCAACTAGGAACAAAAGAATTCTTCAGAAGTATCAAGTCTATTTTGTGTAGTGTTTACAGGGTCATGTAAACATTATTAATTAACATTAGTCAACCATCTAAACATAGTCTCTCTGCAATCCTGCACTGATACCACCCACTACACAGCAGCATGGACAATTCACAGCAACATGGACAATACACAGCAACATGGACAATGAAGTCTTAACTGTTCAATACAGTATGATGTCAAATGTTTAAGGGTATAATGACAAATATGTTTGAGGGAAACTCATATCAAGTCAAATGGAATTAAAGCAAATGAAATTGTAAAAAACCCAAGAGAGGCAATTAATGAGAGAGTTAAATTACTGCACTACATCTGATAATGGATATGTATTTCAATGTTATACTGCTTATCTAGGTTAACAGAGCCACCAAGTCAGTATAAAAGTAATATAAATATGGAGCCATAAAACTTCTCTAATGTCAACTGAACTGAATACAAAAAAACCATTCTCCATACTAATGAAAGAAAAACCTAACTTGCTTGCCAACACAAATTAGAAATAAAGATGGAATGTGTAATTCTCTTGCATGCCCTTCATTTCAAACCAATTTAAGCAGTGTTAGCTAAAGATGGCATTACTCAGAACATTATTCAGATCTATGCACATGATGTCATGGTCACAAGAAAATTTTTTAATAAGACTGACATGTCCAAAGCCAGTAACAAAAAATGCACCTCTTGGTCAATAATAGAAATGCACCTCTGGACCTGTAAGCGGATCTATTATTTAGTTTTAAAATGACCTGAACATGGGAAACTAAGTCACATTATAAGAGTAATTATGCCTTTGGTTGATTTCCCCAAGGCAATCCTAATTCATACACACACACACACACACACATACACTCATATATACTTTTACTATTGGGAGGTATACATGATGCATATATCCATTCAAATACTGTAGGGAGAAGCAGTAATTAACTGACATCACATCAATTACCCTTTAACTGAATAGGTTCATTAGCTAATACATTTTGTTAACTAATCAATTATCTAATGTTTATTAAATCAATATCTGTAAAGTGATAATATTTACTATTCAGAAAAAAATTACAGAGCATGTGGGTAAATATGTGTGTAATATAGAGAAATTAATAAACTGAATGTTTACTGTTTATATTTATTATAATTAGGTGTATTGGACATTGGCAGTAAACTTTTAATTTGATCTGACATCACCAAATGGTGATCACTGATGNTTACTGTTTAGCACTCTAAATTGGCAAGAAAATGAATGGAAATGTTGCATTAACACAGCATTCCTAATTTAAAAGATAAATGTATATGATGATTTTTGTTCTTGGTAATCCAATCATAAATTCATGTAAGGCTGTTGAAAGCAAAATCCCTCCCCTATGATTCTTCTCTGCCCCAAGTTCAACTTTCCATCTACCTCTCTCACTCTTAAATAGCATGACTCAGAAGGCATGTTTGTATTCACCTTAGAGTCCTTAGTTTTAGGGTTATAACCCTAACAAAAAAGAAAAAAATAAATAAATAAATAACTCACAGACATTTGTTTAAAAAATGGTCTTTTCCAAGCTGTAGTTACCAGGTCATGAAAACTGTAATTTATTTCCTCAAATTAATGACAGCAGTTAAATCCATGTCCTTTTTACTCCAACAAAATTAATTATCAACTAGGAACAAAAGAATTCTTCAGAAGTATCAAGTCTATTTTGTGTAGTGTTTACAGGGTCATGTAAACATTATTAATTAACATTAGTCAACCATCTAAACATAGTCTCTCTGCAATCCTGCACTGATACCACCCACTACACAGCAGCATGGACAATTCACAGCAACATGGACAATACACAGCAACATGGACAATGAAGTCTTAACTGTTCAATACAGTATGATGTCAAATGTTTAAGGGTATAATGACAAATATGTTTGAGGGAAACTCATATCAAGTCAAATGGAATTAAAGCAAATGAAATTGTAAAAAACCCAAGAGAGGCAATTAATGAGAGAGTTAAATTACTGCACTACATCTGATAATGGATATGTATTTCAATGTTATACTGCTTATCTAGGTTAACAGAGCCACCAAGTCAGTATAAAAGTAATATAAATATGGAGCCATAAAACTTCTCTAATGTCAACTGAACTGAATACAAAAAAACCATTCTCCATACTAATGAAAGAAAAACCTAACTTGCTTGCCAACACAAATTAGAAATAAAGATGGAATGTGTAATTCTCTTGCATGCCCTTCATTTCAAACCAATTTAAGCAGTGTTAGCTAAAGATGGCATTACTCAGAACATTATTCAGATCTATGCACATGATGTCATGGTCACAAGAAAATAAGACTGACATGTCCAAAGCCAGTAACAAAAAATGCACCTCTTGGTCAATAATAGAAATGCACCTCTGGACCTGTAAGCGGATCTATTATTTAGTTTTAAAATGACCTGAACATGGGAAACTAAGTCACATTATAAGAGTAATTATGCCTTTGGTTGATTTCCCCAAGGCAATCCTAATTCATACACACACACACACACACACATACACTCATATATACTTTTACTATTGGGAGGTATACATGATGCATATATCCATTCAAATACTGTAGGGAGAAGCAGTAATTAACTGACATCACATCAATTACCCTTTAACTGAATAGGTTCATTAGCTAATACATTTTGTTAACTAATCAATTATCTAATGTTTATTAAATCAATATCTGTAAAGTGATAATATTTACTATTCAGAAAAAAATTACAGAGCATGTGGGTAAATATGTGTGTAATATAGAGAAATTAATAAACTGAATGTTTACTGTTTATATTTATTATAATAAGGTGTATTGGACATTGGCAGTAAACTTTTAATTTGATCTGACATCACCAAATGGTGATCACTGATGTAGACCCCCCCCCTCCTCCTCAAAGCTGACCTCATATGGATTTGTTGATCTGCAGACTAACTGAGCCACATATCAAAAATATGGTGCACATTTGAAAGCAAGTGGCATAACCCCCTAATGGATTTTCCACCTCCCACACGCACCTTCCCTGCAGGGGACCCCTCTAGGGAATTACGCAGCATGTTTTCATGTGGGTTGCATCATATTTGATTCGCAGCTCAGTTAGTACGCAGATCAACTTGGTTGTGAACAGAGCCTTACTGTAGGGACATTTACTAGTAGAATCAAATGACTCTCATTAAGTAACTTAGTTACTTGGTCACCAGGTAGCTTAATTAGTACTAAGACCAATATAAATCTACAGGTACATGTATGCAAATTTCCATATGTCAATGTAATATATATCAGGTATATTTCTATACAAGCTGACTTACCTTTTTTTTCTAATCTGTCTAAAATTAAATATATACTTTCTAAACTTAATTTTCCTGAGAAAATTTAGTTAAGGCAAACACTGAAAATACAAAAAAAAAAAACACTGGTGTTTAATTAAAAAACTTTTAGCTCTTTTCACTAATTTCAAGTTGGTAAGAACTTGGTGAAAGGACAACACAAATTAATGAAAGGATACTTTCTATACTTTTGTTATAAAATAGTGAACTGGTCTGCATCTCTACCACATCCAGAGTGTGAGACTTGATGTGTTTCTGATAAGACAGAATCAGGCTGCACCAGGACTGCAACTGTTTCTCGCGGGTGTCAAGATTAGGCTGTAACCTAGGGAAAAGAGAAACACAGAAATTATTCTAGGGGAAAAGGAAAGATGGAAGTTGTTGTATCTCAACTGTGTTTTGATTTTAACCATATAACAGTGCATAAGAACTAACTAAATATTACCAACTTCTTTTTTGAATCACTTGAAAATGTACTTTAAAAGGTAATTAATATTTGTATATATCAAGTTTAGCTCCTTCTCTCTAGTTACAGTATGTACTGGACCATATCCCAAGTATTTTCTTCTCCTGCCAATATTAAATAATTTGACAAAAGGAAAATGATTTAATAAAGGCAATAAGGTGTGCGCCTTTGAAAGGCATTCCCCTTAATTTACATAAAACCAACAAACTACCTGGTACTAACACCTCTTTCTAAGTCAAAAAGCAATAAAATTATTCAGCGTGTCATTCAGCCCCCTTGAACATTGCAACATAAAAGAAAGTACATTACATTTTAATTCAACTTTAAAAGATGAGAATATTCTTCTTGATACATTTTCATTTTATGAAAAGAGACGACATAATGAAATTCCAACCCACTTATTATTTTTCCACTAATTTTTTTTTTTTTTTTTACTTATGAGCTTTATTTTTTCATGGCTGTGCTTTTGAACAGAGCAGCCAAAAACCAATTTGGTTCCCCATAACGCAAGTCCCCAAGTAAGTTGAAATGACTTTAGTTTGAAATGGACAAAAACACAACTGATAGCTCATTAATAATTATGAACACAAAACTAAGATTTATACTTTGGGTTGCAATTTTAGAAGCAACCTGTTTTCAGCCAGAATAACAAATGTGTGCACTCACCTCTACAGTGCAAATGCAGAATGTGATATAAAGTTCTTATCAGATGGATATAAAAACCTTTCTTTACATAATAAGTATAATAAAATTTGACATTACATAAATCAATCATCATATTATATGTCTCTTTTCAAAAAAGAAAGTCTATCCATCATATTACCACAACATAAATCACACTGTTTATAATACAAAGAACATGCACTGCTTTAAATGTATCTTTTCACATTAACACTGTTCCCAATAACGATTATTTGGAACAGTGTAAATGTGAAAAGATGCAAGATAGATTCAATTATTTAAATTTTCTTCCACAGACTTAATTTACAAGAGTAGGACCATATCTTTTGATAGTATGTGTAACCTATATGAATGATTTTATCTCCTGTTTGAAATTTTTTATTAATTTTCAATATCTTTGACAGCAGCCATAACCATTAATGCCCATTATTTCTCTAATGCTCTAGTTAGTAATCCAGTTCAAATATAAAATTTAGCTTCAGTTGAGTCTGAATATACCTTCAGTTTGCCCCTGGTCCTAAACCAGCCAGTAAAAATTTGTTTGGAGCAGTAGAATTTTCATAATGTGTGAATTTAGTGGTCTAACATGGGCACGGATTTTTTTTTTTTTTTTTTGTAAGTTTTCAAAAGAGCTTTCCATTTAACTTATTCTAGTAGCCTTGCAGACTGCAGTATGAGTGGTTTATGCACTCAACGTGTTTAAAATCATACAATTTGTCAGTTTAATTAGCATTCAAATCGACATTGTTTTTATAACCAAAATTGTGAAAATGTTTCAAAGATGTGCATTTCACCTAGCAGGCATTTATTAATTATGAAATTTCTAAGCATTAATTAGTAAGGGCATATACTGTAATATACACATCACATACCTTCCAATGACAGACCTAGCGTTTTCTGCATAAATTGGATGCTAAAATTATTTTGTTCAAGTAAAAGCTCTGTATACTTCACATCTGTCTGATTACTGTGCTGTGATGTGACTGTTCTGTGAGACCAATTACAATGTACTAAGGAAATGCAGTACTATGTACTGACTAGCAGGGTAGACCCAGGCTTGATAGCTCAGTGGTAGAGCACTTGCAAAGTAATCAAGCAATACAAATCATACCACTATTATTGAACATACTTTTTTCTCAATAATATGCAGTGAATTACAG
Source organism: Lingula anatina (assembly GCF_001039355.2). Next base: position 458,552 of record NW_019775236.1, read on the forward strand.
AGTAATGAATAATGTCCATTGTATCTGAGACATTTCCAAATTAACTGAATTAGAAATTTGCAAAAAGCGACAATTCAGGGTACACAACACTGACTTGATCAACATGTGAAACTGCCTCATCAAAAACCATTAATATCAGACTGTTTGGGCTGTGACTTAATAATGGGAATAGTTATCACTTGAAACGTACGTGAAAAACGGTGGAAAGTTATACTCCCAAGGCCACTCGAAACTGGAAGCCGCCATGTTTATTTGACGCTTATAACCTCTTAAAACTCAGTAATAATATCGGCCTTTATTCTTTAAATTCTGCTTAATTAACAAAACAGCACTTAAATTTAACCTTTTGTTATCTTAGATGACAAAAGGAAAAATTTTGGGATTTTTTTATTATCAAAAATTAATCTTTTTTTACATGGATCTAAGCACATCGTAACTTCCGTCAAGCTTTGTTTTCATCGTGCGAGCTTGGATGCCTAAATCAGATTTGTCAGCCAATAGGTCCTTCCAGTATTCATGGGGTAAGCCAAATATTATATAGCTGTAAAACATGAGGTTTCATCTGTCTATAACTTTTCAATACAACTGTAACTTTGCTCTGAAACTGAAAAAGAATTGTTATATCCAAGACAAGGGTACGGTGTCCCATTTATCATTCTACTACATGTACATATACATGTACCATTACATGTACATCAAGACTGGGTGATCAGGACGTAGTCGCATGCTGACTAGCATATAGTTTTACGGTTTTATATGTTATTACTATTGTGCTACATTCAGAGCAGAATAGGTGCACGAGATCTATAAAACTGAGCAGTATGTTCCACTTGTTCTGTCGTATATTAAAACCATTGTACCAGAGACACTTGATCCCTTTCAGTTTGCATATAGACGCAATAGAAGCGTAGATGACGCTCTTAGTATGTGCATACACAACATTTTAGAACATGCAGATAAGAAAAACACATACGCAAGGATCTTATTTATAGACTACAGCTCGGCTTTTAATACCATTATTCCACAAAAACTTTATGCTAAGCTTTTAAACGAACTGAAATTTCCTTCATTTTTATGCAGTTGGGTTTTAGATTTTTTATTAGACGGGAGACAAGCTGTGAAAGTGGGTACAAGCACTTCTGATATTGTGGTTTTAAATACAGGTGCGCCTCGGTTGTGTTCTGTCACCATGTCTGTACAGCTTGTTCACGTATGATTGTGTTTCATCTCATGAGAGTAATTGCATCGTNTAGTGTCCCACCCTGATGAAAAGTCAGAGAATTTTGCCCAGAGTTTTGAGGAAATCTGACCACTAGCTCTTCGTCACAAAGGGCCTTTTTTATCCTAATAAATGCTGTGATATATCGGTTACATGTCGATACGTCCCCGCACCAATACTCCCCCGCACCGATACAAAAAATTACTAAGGGGGATTATTGGTACGGAGGATTAAGCGTGCCGGGGAGTATTGACACGACCCTGATATATCAAACTCACCTTTGATAAAACAACAAATGGACAGTTTTTTCTTGGCATCAACAGCTTCTCTGACCCTAGCTAGCTGAATAATATAAAATGTGAATAGGAGTGCTAGAGACATAACACTTGGGCTATCCCTTCAGGTTCTACAGTGAAACTAAGAAATTATAGGATATTTTATTAAAAAATTAGAGAACGTGTCACAGATACATGTACAACAAGGATGACGGAGAAAGATTTTGAAGGATGAAGTTGGTATTATGGCATGTTAAGTGCAAATAGCCCTCCAGAACAAAGAACATTTTCATCTCTAATAACTATTTATTTTAATAAAGTAAAATGTATGATACAGTTTTTTAAATTATATTTTAAATAAAATTTCAGTAGAATCAAGTTATAGGGAAGTATCAGAACAACAAAAATGCAAACAAAATGGACAGAGGAGACTGCATAAAACAAAGTAACTCTTGTTTGTGTTAAATGAGTTGAAAAAAAAGCATAAAATATGTATCATGACATATAATGAATATAATTTTTACCTTCATGTATTAAATGATGAAGATCTGTAGCATTAACTGTTATGGTTTCCAGCCACATGAGATGATCACTCTTGCAAAGAAACTGAAGCAGCAGCATGCACAGCAGGCGGGAGGGGCCTCTGATGACAGCTGTGGGCGGAGAGTCTCCATCAGGGATAAATTGCTGGTCAAAGGTTGGTCAATGTTTTATTAATTCTAGATGAATTACACTTCTTTGTTATTGTTGTTTTGCAGTAATTTACTTTCTAAATAGAAACATGTTGTAACCACACCCATTCTTCCAAAGTGAATGAAAAAGTTTATGTAAGCACATTAAATTTTTTTCAGTATAAAATTGTAATATTTTAAAAACATGTTTTCAGAGGTACAAGAAATGGAACTTAACACGCCCAAAAGCTGTAAAGTACATTTTGAAGATCCCAACAAACTGAATCAATTTTCATTAACAATCACACCAGATGATGGTTTTTATGCTGGTGGGAAATATAAATTTTCTATAGATGTTCCAGAAGAATATAACATGGTGGTAAGTTGAGGAGTGGTTGTTTTTAAAACTTCTGTTTGATTTTCTGCAGGGCTTCTGCTTCTCATCTGTAAATTTTAACAGATCAGATTCTGTTAGTTCTTCTTGGCTCCTAATAGATCAAGACTTGTGACTGCTTAACTTGTGGGTATATGTACAGTACCTAAGGTCCATAATGGCGTTTCTTCTGTTTTGATAAACCAAGCAGTGTTTTAAGTGAAATGTATTCTGTTTTTCATCTATTATCACTTATCAGGTATACTGTACAAAACATATTGATCTTCAATAAATAGACTATGAATTGGTTTTTTTAGCCACCAACTGTCAGATGCAATACTAGAATATGGCATCCAAATATTACAGAGGATGGAGAAGTTTGCCTTAGTCTTTTACGAACCAACTCTATAGATAGCATGGGTAAGAAATGCTTCTAATAAAAAATCCTATAAAACTGTTTGCTTCTATATTATTCTTATCTATGTGATTTGATAGGGATTCTGATAACTTTCGCAATGATTGAACGTAGACTTAAACTTAAAGAAAGATTTTAATTTTTAGTTCTTGTTAGAATTTGACATTTTCATGGTTAGGAGGTGGTGTTCTGCTGTGTTTATATTAAGAAATAGGTCTACAGTTTGGGTAAAGGTGGAAAAATTACTCTAATTTTCTAAATTGATGATATGTTATTCACTGAATTCTTATGTGCACAAAATAAATTGTCAAATTATTCAAATTAAAATTTTTATGAAATTGACATAGCAAATATGTTATTATTATAATAATAATAATTATTATTATTATTAAAGGATGGGCACCTACAAGACACTTAAAAGATGTCATATGGGGGCTAAATTCACTATTTTCTGTAAGTATATTTCAAATCCGTTTGATGATGAAGTTATAAGACAATTTTGTACTTTGTTTGACTTTCTTCTTTTGACGGTCACTTTTCACTTTTGAGATTCACTTTTTAAAATCAGTGTATATGTCTATAATAGGTTTTAACTTGTACCCTGTGAGTCGTTTTTAAAAATAATGAACTGTTATTGTTCCTGTACAGGACCTCCTTAATTTTGATGACCCATTAAATGTCGAGGCAGCAGAACATTATGAGAGAGACAAAGTGAGTAACATCTTTTAGCACATATAGCCACTCTGTAAAACAGATCAAAATAATTTTACCTGCATTTCTTTTCAAAGTAATCATCTAACAAATCAAGTGGATGTGATGGAAACTGAATGTGCATCATATACTTCATTAGGTACTAGCAGTAGATACAATTTTAGTATGTCATCATCGTAACAGTATGTATTAAACTAGAAAAGGACTCAGAGAGCGCAGACCTCCGCCAAGGCAACAAAGTCTCCAACCCCTAAATTTTCGATATTTTTGATTATTGATTGATTATTGATCCAGATCACCACCAAAAACTAATCATCTGTTCCTTGGCCCACTTCTGACAGTTCCTGAAAATTTCATCAAAATCCGTCTGTAACTTTTTGAGTTATGTTGATGACAAACAGACAGACAAACAAACAAACAGGGGTGAAAATATAACCTCCTTGGAAAAGGTAATTAACTATACTGTAGTAGAATAAGTGAAATTAAAATGGTTACTTTATGATTTTTTCCAGGAGAGTTTCAAACATAAAGTAAGAGACTATATTCAGAGATATGCAAAAAGGTAAACCAAGATTTGAGTGCACCAAGTGGAAAAGAAATGGTCCCTCCTTTTATAGACAGTTTCTGTAACAAAGGATTGAGAAATTTCACAAAAGTGAAGCTTGGCACCAAAGCCATGAACACATGGAATTTCAGGAAACTGAGATTTCAACAAGGATGACCTTGCTTGGTGTTTGCTGACTTAAATAGGAGCAGTGTGTATGTTGCTGTCAAGGGCAATTCAGAGAGGAACTTTTTGAAACATGGGGAGAATATGCTAGAACGTGGGTCCTTTGCATGGCTAATTGTTATTTTACCTGCATTGTTATACTACTACTACCAAGATGCCTTTTAACCATAACAGTTGGTATTTTGAAGGTATTTTTTAATTGGTCAGTTATGAGCAGTTTCAGATCTTCAGGTGCAGATCTACTCGAGGTGCTCTCATTGTGAAAGTTAACAAGTATCAACAGTTATGTCATTGTAGATAGTCACTTAAGATCTCAGTGGTTAAAAGAGTCACTTAAGATCTCAGTGGTTAAAAGAGAAACCAATATCTTTTTCTTCCCAGTCCTGTAATTAACTTGTGGTTTGGTTTCGGAGTATTTGATTGCTGCAAGGCAATTTGCTCATACATGTGCAANTATGCAAAAAGGTAAACCAAGATTTGAGTGCACCAAGTGGAAAAGAAATGGTCCCTCCTTTTATAGACAGTTTCTGTAACAAAGGATTGAGAAATTTCACAAAAGTGAAGCTTGGCACCAAAGCCATGAACACATGGAATTTCAGGAAACTGAGATTTCAACAAGGATGACCTTGCTTGGTGTTTGCTGACTTAAATAGGAGCAGTGTGTATGTTGCTGTCAAGGGCAATTCAGAGAGGAACTTTTTGAAACATGGGGAGAATATGCTAGAACGTGGGTCCTTTGCATGGCTAATTGTTATTTTACCTGCATTGTTATACTACTACTACCAAGATGCCTTTTAACCATAACAGTTGGTATTTTGAAGGTATTTTTTAATTGGTCAGTTATGAGCAGTTTCAGATCTTCAGGTGCAGATCTACTCGAGGTGCTCTCATTGTGAAAGTTAACAAGTATCAACAGTTATGTCATTGTAGATAGTCACTTAAGATCTCAGTGGTTAAAAGAGTCACTTAAGATCTCAGTGGTTAAAAGAGAAACCAATATCTTTTTCTTCCCAGTCCTGTAATTAACTTGTGGTTTGGTTTCGGAGTATTTGATTGCTGCAAGGCAATTTGCTCATACATGTGCAATGTGAATTATAACATTTTCAATAATTATAATTGAATTTTTCTGTTAAAGCAAACTCGTTGATGTCTGTGAAGGGGTACTTGAGGCTTTTCTTGCTACATTGTAAGTTTTATGGATAAAAGTTTTGAGGAAAATGATAAATAGGTAATACATAAAAAATTCTTTCCTCCCCCCCCCTCCCCAAAGTTGGAACAACAATGACAGTACTTTAGAAATTACTTCTGAAAACAGTTTGGTTTTGACTTGGCACAAATGTAGCCATATAATAACACATTTTATATTGTGAAGAATGGAAAAACTTGTAATAAAAGTGACTTAAAATTCTGTGAACGAATTTCATGTGAAAAATGCTTTATTTTACTTTGACTTGAGTGAAACTTCAGTTACGGTTTGTATTTGGTTCCTTCACAGCACAAAAGAAAAGCAGTTCAAAGTTTATTTAAAACCAAAACAGATTTATTTGTACATACATCACTATATACAAACAAAACATCAAATTTACACACAAGCTGCTTAAATATTTGTACTGCTACCAATAAAAATACAGTCAACATATGAAGACATGACAAACTATCCAAAAATAATATGGATAAGTTTTGAGGCAATCGTTTTACACCTTTTAACATGATGCAATAAGTGAGGCAAATCTAGTCTAAAAGCTTTTTGATTGCCTGACAGAAAACGTAACTTGTTTCTACCAATCTGCTATTATGCACGTTTAACAGTACGATTTACTGTATCTCTGTAAGTTTTATGTTATTCCAAAATACACATCCTGAAAATTTTTTTCTTCACAGTTTGGATGAAGTGTAACAATCAGTCCAGTCCAGCAGATCTTAAGATCTCTGATGCAAGTGAGGATAGTGCTACATCTGCATGCGAGCTAAAAATGAAGAAGAAAAAATAAAACAGAATAAGTGAAGTAAACCCTTATATGTAGAATTGAGATGCCATGCCCCATAAGAAAAAAGGTTTAGTCTTTTTAAAAATATTTTACTTTTTTATCATTAGGAAATAATGGTAATTTTATAGGGCAACTAAGTTTCTAGGTAGTGGAACCTAAATTTAGTATATCATGATTGACATATAATGACCTCTGGCCAGGGCAATGTAAGCTGGGGGAGCTTGTTAGCACTTGGCCACATATATAATTTTTTTTCAATACCACATGATCTTCATTAAAAAATAATTTAAGTAAAGTAAGTTTGAGTTCATTCAAGCCTTAGGCCTGTTTAATAGGTCAAAAGTCAGTTTGTTGAGCCCTCTTCCTTTGGCCAGTATGTGAGCCCCCTTACCTGGGCCAGTATGTGAGCCCATTTACCTGGCCCAGTATATGAACCCCCTTACCTAGCAGCATCTGCCAGTTTCTTCATTGTATCTGTGAGCAGTGATCCCTCCTCCCTCAACATCCTGGCATGTTCCTCACCTGTACTAACCTGGGACAACACACAAATGATAATTACATATATGATATCAATGACACTTTTGTTGGTTCAGGTATCAGTCACAAAGTTTTAATTTAAAAGCGTCATCTCTAAAATGAATAAATTGGCTTGCAATTTAACATTTACTTCAAGTAACTCTGTATTTTCATTATCATTAAAGCAACTTCTTTGAAAACTTCAAATCTACTGTACAACTCAGTTTTGAATATGATAGATAATACACAAATACACTTGCTATAAACTGCATCCACATCCATGTTACTTACCAATCTCTTGATGATTCTCAAAATAATTTTCTGCTTTTTTGAATCTGCCATTTTTAGAGCCTCACTGTAGCATTCCTGTAACATTTTTAAATGTTACAAAACTTGTATTAAAATACAAGTTTGATGGTTTAAAAAAATGACAAATCAAGTATTCAAAGATATTGAGGATTATCAAAATACCTGGTATCAAAACATTAAAATTTTGTGTTTAATTTGTGCGTGTATTGTCATGTGACGTTTACCATGTTTTCAGGTGACAGAGACTCTGGATACTCTCCCCCATAGAGTTGTACCATCAGGGACAGGTTCTTGCAGGCCAGCTCCTGGATGTCACTCTCCTCATGACACAACTGAAAAGAGCAATCTTTTATACACAACCAGCAAAATACTTATAATGTCAATACTTCCAAAAATGGTTTATTTTTCTAGTAAACTCTTTCATTTGTTTCTACATCTTGCACTCCACCTGAGGCCATACCTGATCGTATGACACGTCTGATCTGAAGATCAGTTACTCGGTATTTTTGATAAAATATATGCATCATTCCAACTGGGCACTGAAGTGACTTAATTGTTTTTAAAAATATGAAAAATACACAGAGAGTAATTGTCTACTTTGTTACTGCATAAAAGTCACTGCAATAGCAATAGCATACCAGCTGTGTGAGTAATCCTGTGAGTTCTGTGAAAGGTTTGTTGTTCAACAGCAACTGTTCTGCCATCTCTGCATCAGTGTTATCAGTACCACCAGTTTTTTTAGACTGAAAGAAACAGTGCTGTTAATGCATCTATCAAAGCATGTATATTCAGATCTGGAATAAAGAGTGAATCTCCATCAGACATATCAAACTGACCAATTTCTTTTGTTGTATGTAACAAACCAAGTTGTCTGTCTAGCCAAGGATTGCTGTATTCTGTTAAACAATTGCATACATATTTTTTTAGAGGTAATAGAAAGATGTTACATAAATGCTTCTGATGACTGCTTCCTAGGCCAATCATTCTCATCAAAACAAGTACTTCATTTCTCAAGTTAAAATCAATATAACTTAATGTTTAAAAATGAAAAAAGTATGAATTCATTTCCCCACAGAAACATATGATTAATGGAGGAAATACCCAGAATCCACATCTTTATTATAATAATTACATGGAGAGCCTTCCTGACCACCTCAGAGATATTCTTAAGCAGGTAATGTATGGTTTCCAACAGTGAGTTCATCATGGCTGACAGTGTTTTAGGATCTCCTTTGTCTTCTGAACTCATGTGTAATGAGGTCACCTCTATGAACACATTGGACAAATGATCAACAAGACCTGAAAGACAAAAAATCAATAATACAAACTCCATGATGACTCTTGTCCATCAATGACTAAATACAGTTATGTGCACTACACTAAGAATGCTCAGTGTGGCAAGTGGTAGTCCGAACACAAAATTGAAAAAATACTCCAGCATAATCATTTTGTGCACTGTTTCAAAAATAAGTTCCCATTTTGAGATGTAAAACTTAAAATTTGAAAAGCTAGGAACAGCCTTAAGGTACCCACCTTGGTCATACAGGTCTTGTATATCAGTTTCCTTGTGTGAAACCAGGCAGTTGAGAATTCCTACCATACTTTGCATTGCATTGCTCACAGGGTTACTCTGATGGTCCTAATATCAAATAAATAGCATTATATTGGACCATAATAATCACATACATACATACATACATAATTGGAAAATAATGGACTATATAACATAAAATCATAATGGCATAATGTAAGATTATAAAATATAACAATATCAAACTATATAATTTATTAACATAAAATATAAAACGTTCACATAATAGCATAAAATTGGACTACATAATGTCAATCTATAGTCTTACTCAAGTAAGGATGCTAATTAATTATTAGTTCTGAGGTTAATTTGTTTTAAATGACTTTTTCTATAAAATTAATCTATGCACAGCTGTATGCATAAATGCACATGCTTACATATAATTAATATGCATGCCAGTATGAAGACACATCTCATTGTTAGATCAAATGTATACAATGATAAACCTTGTGTACTTACCAACAAAACTTGAAAGAGCACCTGTACAAGGCCCAGTGATTCAAACTGCCTGACAGAAGAAAATTACAAAGTCACTCATAAAGTCTATCCAATAACATTCAGAAAGATGTCCCAAGTGAATCATGTATGTAATGTTTGGTAGAAGACAATTCTAAATGTGCACCTTCATCAGGTCATTTCTACAACTACATTTTTTTTAATCAAATTTTTTTCAGTTATCTTCATGTAACTCTTTACACTGATTTAACTTAAGATGATAGCACTGAACAGTGTGCCACCTGATGCTAACACAGGCAAACACTGCAACTTACTTAATAAATGCCACATTATGTTCCAGTAGAGCTAACAACAGCTTCAGGCCATAGGAAGGCAAGGGATCCTGGTCCAGTAAAATCTGCTCATATCTAGAACAAATTGTGTGCAAAATAATATATTACCTATATAAAAAAGGCACTAAAAATAATTATATACAGTGGCATAGGCAAATTTTTTAAACATCCCTAACAGCAACAAGACAGGAAAAACAACCACATATACACTACTTTACACACCTTTATATCTGTCAAATTTGTATGAAAATTATTCAAACCAAGTCTGCCATTGAACCTGGCAGTCACTTACTGAGGCAGCAATGTCTCTCTGATGATGTGTTGTAGTAGCTTGGTGCTGGCTCTGTGAGATACCTCAAACTGCTCCTCATTCAGGAAGGTGGTGGCCAGGTCACTGAACAGCCTCAAACACATGGCACGAGTGTTACCTGCAGTAATTATATCAGTTGTCTCTCTAAACAATTGTAGTTTTCATAGTTTTTCAAAATTAAAATCAACTGAAAATTGATGAAGGAAATAAAAAAGGTTCAGCATAAATAACTGCATTTCTGCCATATTAAAACACTACTGTTTACTATCAGCGCCACAGGAGTTTTTTTGATAGATACTGTATAGGTCAGATCAGACAAAAAAGCAGTATCCATGCTTAAGTATAATTCAACATTTTGGTTCCCCCAGTAAAACATTACATTTGCCCTAAACTCAAAATGGGTATTAAATTTTCACATTCTTCTCCGTACAAAAAAAACACAGAGACATAAATTTGAGCCCCCAGTCTTCTGTTTACCATTCTGACTGGATATGAGGGCTCCTAGTGCTGGTAAGATCTTCTCTATGACTGGTCCAGAGAACTGTGTGGTCAGACCTGGGTGCTGGCTGATGGCCTCAAGGATGGACAACACTGTGTTGGTGAACTCTTCTGTTCCTGCAGGACCTATAGTGCAAACATCAGCAGCAATCAACACCAGCTTGCCAATCTTCATTTCTTAAGCTTACTACACACTCTAAGATACAAGGTGGTATTTATATAAGTGCTGTTATGCTGTTATTCAATATCATATTCATTATGAATAATGTCTGTTATATGTTAATTCTGTGCATAACATCCTCTTTATTTTTAAGACCATTATACATAGGATTGCTAACATTTAAACCCTCATTTTCACACATGCAATATGACAACAATAGGGAACAGATGTATGGACAAAGAAAGCAGATGACTTCTAAATACATCTGACTGCTTGGGTTGCAAATGCAGACAGTCAGGTTCTTGAAGAAATTCATTAGTCTTAGACTGGTGGTAAAACTATTTTAGTTTGCTGTTTTTTGTCTAATTTTCAATGGACACCATTTGTGTTCAGGACAAGTCACAAATGTTATCAATGATCAGTTTTACAGAGATATTATTGCACATAGGTGTCTTAATAGTATGTTAACTGATCAGCTATGAAAACAGATGACTCTCCCTTTAGCATAATTAAAAAAAACCTTGTGCACAATAACACCTGTTCAGAACAGTAGTTGTACTTGTCCTGAAGAAGACTGGCAATGACTGTTGAAAATCAGACAAAAGTGTAACAACTGTCTGTAACAATTAAGACTAAACAACAAGCTAAAATGTCTTCAGTTTACTTATGCTACATACTACAAGCATGATGCTGTCTGATAACCAATACATAATCAATATAAAGCTAAATATTGGAATGGGTGATATGCTACACAGAGATGAGAAAATATTTTTAGAGAAAAAGATTAACTGAAGCATTTCCTCAGCTTGACATTGGAGCTAAGTTCAACCTATGGGTGGTACTACTATGACTACACCAATAATACCTAGTATGTCCTCTGTATGGAGAGGTATCCAGTGTAAGATCCAAGCCAAGCAATAAATGGGCAAAATGGAACACCATAAAAATTTCAGTGTTAGAATATTATGTGTTAGAAAGTGACATATTGTAAAATATAATAGAAGAAATTCAAGTAACATAATTCAACCAACACAACCATCAAGCATATCTTGTTAAAATAAACTTAAAGTTGTTTCACACAACCATCAGTCAATACCAAATTGACCCCCTCTCCCTGGAAGAGCATGGTTACATACCTGTGGCTGGTTCAATATTGGTTTCTCCAGCATCAATGGATTTCACATGATTCAGGAATGTAGCCAGGGTTTCAAAAAACTCTTTGGTCACAACTTTGGGACGGAATATCTGTAAATCAATTTCATGTTAACTAATGAAAAAGAGCTTGAATAGAATGTTATTGTCTTACAATAAAACTACCCAAATCATATGAATATATCAAAATGTTCAACGAAGTATGAGTGACTACTATACAAGCAATGCTGCAGGGAATCTTCCATTTTGACCAGGGTAAAATGACCCCACCGTCACAAAAGAACCCAAGTCTTAAGTTAACTTTTACCTCAAGAGGGGAAATCTTTGCCTATTTTGACCAAGCATTTAACAGCAACAGTTCCTTACACATAAGGACATTGGATCTGTTTAATGAAAAGTACAGCTATGAGTTGGATAGCCCTTGACAGTCTAATTTTTCATTAGCAGCACTGGTATAGTGTTATCCATAACCCAGACACAAGAAAATCTATCTGACTGGTAAACCACTATTTCAGAGACATGAGTGAGTACATGTACTATAACTGCTTCCACAGACAAAGACCTACCTGACTTGTGACTAAGTGCAGCAATACTGGCATCATCGGAAGCCATGCCTTCAGTTGCTTGGCTTGAACTGTGGAAGGATGTTTTCTGCCTGATACTGCTTCCAGGGCGGACACCATTTCAGCTGAAGACAAAAGTGGGCAAGTTACTTGTACATTTTATCATACCATTAAGAAACAAATCAACAATAAGCCTGGAAGTAATTTATCATAAATATTCAGTTACGTTCAATATTTCCAGTCCATGAACCTGTAAGCTTTAGCAGCACTTCCATATCATATGAAAAACAAATGCTCAGTTTTTCATTAGACAGATTAATACCATATTCTAGGTTTATAGTAATTATTTAACACAAAATGAAACATAATTTTAATGTGGCCAAATCAATCTTGGATGCTTCTTTCACATTATAAAATGTACTGCACATTGCAACATGTGATTTGATTCCATACAGCAGAACACTATGTGCTAGAATGAAAGGCTGTCAGCATGACTAGAACTGCCTATCTCTATATATACTGTGATACCTACAGTTTATTTTAGGTATTGTCTCCACAATGTACTGGATTATCAGGTCCAGACACCTTCCCAGGTACTCCAGTTGCTCCTGATAGTCACCAGCAGCTGATGTCTGCTTCTTAAAGTCTCTCTCTATATACATCACCAATCTGAAGTAATTTATTAAAAACATCTCACTCTATATTGGAATCAACAGAAATTTATCTTTTATGTGTGTGAAAAAGAGTTGATGGCAAACAGATTAAAATATTTGAAGTTTTTTAATACTACTACACATACATATCTTTCAATGCATGCCTCTTCCTCCCTCTGGCTACCTCATCTGACACCATTACAGCACCCTTCCTCTGCCTACCTCATCTGACACCATTACAGCACCCTTCCTCTGCCTACCTCATCCAACACCATTCCAGCACCCCCACCCCCTCTATTTACCTCATCTGACAACATCCCAGCATCATCTCCTGGTTGTGTTGTATAACTTCCAAGATGACAAGGAATGCTTTTGCACGAATCACGGCAGAGGGGTGTTCTAGCAACTTCATTATCCTCTGCACAAAATCCTGCAAACCAATGATGCCATGGAGAGATCAGATAGCATGGGCAGTGCAATTGCCTCACAATAAAATGATCAATGGATTCAAATAACGATGTATACATATTTTCAAAAAGCCTCTTTTTGGGGATTTTAGCAAAGAAAGTATCTTTATGATAGACATAATCAGTTCATTATGAAACAGCTACGTAGTCCAGATTAAGACAAAAACACTTTATTTCCCCCTCCCCCTAAAAAAATCGAAAAAGAAAATTTTCCTTACTTTGTCCTGCATAAGCCTTTGTAAGTGAGAAGCTGAGGAGATGAGGCGGGCAAACAGAGTGACCATAGCTTGCTGGACCCTGGTCACACTGGCCCCTAGAGTGTCCAGTACACTGGGCAGTCCAACCTTCTCTATTACACACTGGAACACTGACACCGAGTGCTTGGCCAGGCGACACAAAGCCTAGAGGGAGAAGGTCATATCTTCAATAGGCAGAGAGGTTTGTGAAATTATGTGCTATCTACTGGAGAGGATTAGAGGGGATTTACTACACTAATAATACAATAAATAAATATTATAAAATCATTTAGATATCTGTAATGATTAGGCTTTTTTAATATTAAAATGTGACATAATTTATATCTTATCTGTCCTGTAAGGGTAACTTTTCATAATTCATATATGACAATTACTAATATTATTATATATAAAAACCATGATGATACTCCAGTCACAAAGTTCAACAATAGAATTCTTACAGAGATTGCAGTGATCCTCAGTGTGTCCACAGTGGAATGATTGAACACATACCATAAGCTAAGAGCCACATCATTACCAAGGAACTTCTGAAATTACACATTATTCAATATAAAATTGAATCCACTCCATAAATGCAAAGGGCATCACACAATTATGACACAGTTTCAAGTTTTTTGAATCCAAAAAATCCACAATTGGTCTCTACAATATCCATACCAAAAACTATGTTCTTCAAAGGATCAGAAAACTTGTATAACTCCTCCAAATTTAAGAAACACATATATGAATTCCTCAACAGGCATATTCCATTATAAACATGATTGGTAGAAGCTATAAATTTCTGTAATCACATACCTCTATATGCTGTCCATTGGTAGAAGCTATATTCTCTATAATCTTGGCTGCACAATGATTAACAACTGGATCTTCCTGCGATAAAAGATACAGGGATTGAATATAATATTTCACAAACATGTTGGTAAGAATGTCACAAATTGTTTTTAATAAAATATCAAATTAGAATGAAGTCTAGTATAATGCTTGGTGGTTTGTTACTTTCATTCAACATTCAATCCTTTTTATTTTATTTTCTCATCTTAGTTCACAAGTTAAAAGAAATACCAAATATAGATGACAAAAGAATTTTAAGACAAATAACCATTGGCTGACAAACTATATACTCTTACCCCTTCCCTCAAACACCTTGTAACCATGGTAAAGGATACAGAGGGGATGCCCCACTGTTCCACAGGGTGTCCCCTAACCTCTTCCTGTGATGCTATCAAGAATAGGAGCTCTCCCAATGCTGGAAGCAGGCCCTGCTTTTGTCTTGTATTTCTGAACCCATCTCTTATCAGTTCAGTTATCACCGTCACAGGCTGAGAGAAACCAACATTAAGTTATTCATGCAATTTCGTCCACTGACATTTTCCTTTCAATCTTTAAACATTTGTTTTGAAAACTTCACTGAACACACAATAAATACCCTTACTTCTTTATAATGCAAAATATTTACTATTCCAGTAGCATAAATCAACAGTTAAAAGTATTTTTTTTTCCAATTAACAGATCTCTTTTTACCTCAGTCAGGTTCAATGTTTCCTCTACTTCTGTACAGCAGTAAGCAGCAAGCCCCATTGCCCTAGCCACTTTGGTACGACTGGAAGTAAGAGCACTATGGTACAAACCACAACATCACATCATCATTATCAAAAGTTCCATTGTTTTTATACAGACACTCCAACAGAAAGTATTTACAAAATGTAAATTATTTCACTGAGGTAAGAACTGCCTCCTATGGTTCTTTATTCACAGACATGGGGAAACTGTCAGACAAGGTTTATGTGGAAAGACAAACAAAAAAATAATTATACGTAAACATCTACTCATGGTCCTACACAGAATTAGGAGGGCCTGCAGATTTCTTGTTGTGCAGGTGCTCTGGACCTTAAGTACCTCCAAAGTTTTCCCCATGTCTGTATTCATTGTCACAGACTAGGATCTCTGAACTTACTGCAGTTCATGAGGCTGCTCCTTCAGCTGTCTGGCCAGTACACTCAACCCATTACATTTCACCAGCAAGTTGGCAATGACTGGGTGGCTGGCTATTACTGCCAGGTAGTTCAGGAAATGCATGCGTTTTTGAGAGGGAGGTCCCTTCTCTGGAGACTCTATGGTGTTCACCACTAACTGAATGTGTTTCAGTTGGTCCTTGGACTGCAGAGACAAAATCTTGTCCACTGAAATAGTTATATTTAAAAGTAACAATGAGACAGGAATAAAAAAAATTGATTTAAGCAGAGAATAATAAGTTTTGAGGATTTTTGTGTCTAAAAATATTTATTCAAAAATTCATGACCATTTCAAATTACACTATTTATATGTTTTTCCCTAATAACTAGGAGTGAATTTCAGAACTGAGGCTGATGCTAAACTATTTCAATAATATCAAAAGAGTAATTATGTATCACATCTTAAACAATCTTAAAACTGACATTTGTATGTAATAATATGAAGGTTCACATTTAGATACATATAAATTCCCCTAATGTTAAGGACCATGTTTATTGGCTCAGGTATAATAAGAATTCTAACAAATTTTGAAAACTTATAATTTTTTTACCTAAAATTTTGTTTTTGCTAAAAACTTTTAGAAATTTGGCAATAGAGTGAGCCCATAATGTCATGCATCTTAGACTATGATGTACAGATGACTAAAGTTTAGACTGTTAGTGATAGCCGGTTCATCAAGTGTAGATATATAATACACGATGACATTTTTTTGGTTACTCGGTTCATAAACTGTAGCGATACAGACTTAGTAATAGTAGACTGGTCAGCTGACTATCCAGTTTTAGACAACTAAAAGCTCTAGTTCTTTTGAAATATGGCACCATCCAACTGACCTGAATAAGGAGGAACCGAGAGAGTCTTGGCATCATATTTCAATGGAGCTGGCTTCATTACCTGTGAAAAATAAAACATGAAACATTGAAACTTTGTTTCCTGGAAAATATCAGAAAACATAGAGATACTTTGTAAATGTGTGATCAATAAGACATTGCTTGAGAAAATGATTAAATTTTTTTCAATAAATAACAAATGTAAATCCATAGTAAAAAAAAAAAGTACTAGGACTCTAAATCTAAATCCACTCTAAATCCAAGACTACTATCACTGTATTTGGAGGAACACCTCTCTGGAATGCTTCCATAATAGATTGTCCTTGTGCTGTTCTTGTCCACTTATATCAGGTCAAATAATTTGGTGAGGCCGTCTGTCTACCTTGTCGGGTTTTCCATGCTGTCTGGTATAATTCCTTGGGTCCACTCACTCCTTTTTTCCATCTGTTGTCCTGCATTCATGCTACACACCCTGTCTTATCAGTTCAAGTGACCTTCAGTATTGCCTCTCTAGTAATTAATTTCAAAAGAAGAGAAAAACCAGAGGTGGTGCTGAAAATGTCTTACCTTGGGATTGTCTACTATCTGTGTAACAGTCCAGTCAGACTCATGGTAAATCAACTCCTGTAGTTCACTCTGTGCTTCCTCGGCTATGGCAGCCTCCGCTCTAGGAGTCTTGTTCTTCCTGAAAGTTTCTTTGATGGAGAGAGGGGACTGCGCCAGCTTGTGAGGGGACGTCACCCTCTCATCCTGCTGTCCCACTGTACCTGGTCTAGAGCTGGAGGTGGAACATAGACATACATTACATATATACAAATATAAACTGAAATATAACATACACAATGCTATCCTGCTGTGCCAGGTCATACAAGTTATAGATATCATTGACCTTTTCCAAGGGACAGCACATGAAACAGGCACTCTATCTTTACTATCAATAGCAGCAAACCACAGACAAAACTACTGCATCAAACTAACAACCCTACTACTGTTTAACATACTAAACTTCAAAATATAAATAAGATTTTGAAAAAAATACCTCAAGGTAAACATAGGCTTCAAATCTGAATTGGCTTGAGCACTCTTTGGTCTGGGCTGGTCACTAAGAGAAGATACAGGTCTCTCAGACAGGTCAACATTCTCTGCCACGTTGTCCAGTAATAAGGGTTTCTCAGTGCTGCCCTCTAGCACCACCACCTTCCCCAGCACTGAGCTGATCTTTCTGCCTGTTGTCACAGTAACGCTCTCCCTGAGTGACTTGGACACAGCCAGGCTGGCCTTCACACTAGGTGGCCCTCCCTCTAAGTCCTGTGCCAGGCCCCGCAGTGCCCCCTGCCAAAATGGATGGTTGACAAGTCCCTTCCAGCCTAGCCTACAGGGGATGTTAACCACACAATGTACTTCATGGATAATAATCCAAATACCAGTTTGGTATCTTCAAGATTCATACAAACATCTATTGACTGTATGTACCTACTATCCAGACTGCTTAATCCTGCTGCCTTTCTGAATAACTTGTTACTCCCAAATTGTTAGTTAAATACTGTTGAGCAATTTCAATACTACATTGTAGGATTGGTCTTTCAAATTATCATCTTGTACTTTTCAAAAAAGATAAATAAGATATTTTTTTCTCCTGATTGCCCAAAAATTTTTTTATTATTTTTTTATAAAAATGCTTGTCATAACGCATGTCATGATTGTTATCAGCATTATTGTGAATGATATGTTGTGGTAAATTAACATTAACTGGATCAAGGAAATATCTGTCACTCTTAACTCACCTCTCATTTGGATTCTTCTTAAGAAAACCGTTGATCAAATCTACAAACTCTGGTGAAGCTTTGCCTGAGAACCTGCTGCCTGAATTAAAAATAAATTT
Organism: Lingula anatina; assembly: GCF_001039355.2. The sequence goes on from NW_019775236.1 coordinate 476,923, forward strand.
CTGTTGTCTTTCATCTTATATATTTTACAGCTTTGCTTATCAGAGAACAAACCAGTGCTCATTAAGTATGCAATTTTTCCACAAATCTAAAGGAGACCTTTGTAAATTAATGCACACTCCAACTGATTACATGGTAATCCTGATACACACAGTTATCAGTTGTGTCTAGTAAACAGACATGTGAAGACTTAAAACCTCAAAATGAATCCTTTAGACATAATAGCTAAAATAGCTACCTTTGACTTTAGGAGTGGAGTGTTCCTTGTGCAGCACTTTATCAACAAGTTGTTCAAAGCCCTCAGCTAGGAATGGGGGGTGACCTAAAATTAAAACACGATGGGAGATAATTTTCAATCAGCATTAAGAACAGGATATTTTAAGTACCTCTATCAGTGTGAAAATTTGATTTATTCAACAGATAAATCACAAACACAAACCTAAAAGCAATTTCAAGTCATTTGAGCCAGTTCTAAAACATATTTAAAATGAAAATTTTACTTCTTTTTGTTCCTTTTTCTTATCAAACTTTTCAATAGCTTAAATAAAAAAAAATATCATAATCTGTCACAACTAACTTTACTGTCACTCTAAAAACAAGAACACCTGGTTTTCCCAAAATACTGTACATACCTGTGTAAAGTTCATAAAGAACACAGCCCAGTGACCACAGGTCACTCTCTATACTGTACTCTCCTCCCTGGATAACCTCTGGAGCCATATACGAAGGGGAACCTACCAAAACAAAAAAAGCAAACATAACTGCTGAGAACATACTTAGAGCATGCAAACCTAACATTATTCAGGATGGCACTGTTTGCCACTGTTGAACTCTTTCTGGCTATTAGCTGCATTCTTTACACTGAGAAACTTTTATGTGAATTTTAACCAATGTACTTAAATGAGTCATACGCTCTTTGTATGAACCTATACTCTACAGGACTCCCAACAAAGTCTTCAGACAATCTTCACTTCTTGCTGGAATCATAAATCAATGAATATTTTCATAAATAAACTCCATGAATGCACCACCATGTATTACCTGAGGCATCTGGTTTTGGGGATGTTTCCTGGTCTACACTTTCACCTCCTGACTCTGCAAAATGGATGAACATCTCCTCTAAATTTTCGCCCTCCAGGCGAGTAAGACTGAAATCTCCATACTTCAGAACACCCGGACCATCTAGGAGGATCTATAATTATTTCAAAATATTATTTACTGATTATCTATCTATAATAATGAAGAAGTAATTTAATTATGTATTCATATTATGTATGTGCAATATTTGATACAATATTAATAATTTTCCAAGTTTTGTGCAAGTTTGTAACAAACTTTTACATATTATGGATCTGATGATCTATAGACAAAGAAATATCTTGAAATATTACTAGTCGATAAACATTCCCCACAAGTTTTCAAATAACAGCACATCCCCCAAATCATACTTGCTTATTATCC
>NW_019775247.1:0-12258 GCF_001039355.2 Lingula anatina
TTTCATACACTGAGTATGTGCTTCATTTATATCCAGTTTGGTCAATTTCTGCTTCTGCATCAATACAGGCATTTCCATTATAGCTTTTCGTATACATACATGGAATTGTTATCAGATAATTATGACTGCTAGTATAGTAATATTTAATTTGTTAGTGGCAAAATACCATATTGCAGTGGTAATCAAAATTTGTTACAGGCCCATACATGGTCTTAGAGTACTGCAGAAATGGTTCACTGCGTGACTGGTTGTTAACACAGAAGGCAAAGGGAGGTGAACTGAGCGCCGACACTGCTGATCGTATGACGGAGTATGCTGTACAAATAGCAGCAGGAATGGAACATCTGAGTAATAACCTGGTAATTAATTATGTCACAGAGATATTTTCAGAGATCCAGAGATATTTTCTGACAGTCTTCCAAATTATCTTTGTGGAGCTATCCTCCATTTTTTGACCGTCTTCTGACAGAAAAAGATAGATACCATTCAATGTAAACTTGAAAATCTGACCGTCTTCTGGAAGACCCGGAAGACGGCCTAAATCCGCCCCTGAATTTTATGTCGACTTCATGATCAAGATCAGTCTTATTTCATGACCTGTTCAGGATCCAATTTTTAAGCTGAAAGTTGAAAACTTCTAAAACTTAAGAAACTTGATAATTACAGTGTTTTCAATCCCTGCAGTCAACCTCGCCTGGATATTTGGGGGAGGGGGGTACACAGTTTCTTGTAGATAACTTTTTTTTTGTAAAATAAGTAGTACTGGTTGAGAGGATTTACCTGATTTCAGTGAATTTAATACCTGAGGCTATCATGCCCTTGTTTACTACAGTCACTGTTATGTGTTCTTTATCTGTCCCGAATTTCTTTTACCAAGTTGTATATTAAATTGTTGCATTTTGTACTTTTTCTCTTTCAAGATTGTCCACAAGAGACTGATGTCTAAGAATGTCCTCCTCAATGGTAAAATGGTTGCCAAGGTGATGGGATTTGGTCCTGAGGGAAAAGATGCAGCCAAAAACAAGGTATTTTGCTTTCTAACAAAAGTGTGTAGTTATGAGAAAATATGCTTTATAAATAATGGTTTGATATTTTTCTTACAAAAATTTTGTTATCTGTTCCATATTGATGAAAAAATTGGTTAATGGTTATCATAGTCTCTTCATATTTTCAGAGTCGTTTACCCACCAAATGGATGGCCTTGGAAATTCTGCAGGATCCTCAGCTGAAATATACCACTGCGTCTGATGTCTGGGCCTTTGGTATCACTTTATGGGAGATATACAGCCTGGGTGGGTCTTCAGCAAAAATGATCTGTATTAAAATGTTTGAAGTTCATGGTTGATTGAGCTCTGCATGTTCTAAGCAAATATTCTTAGCTTTCTAATATATTCAGTAGTGATTACTAAGTCAACTGCATGCAGCTTGTTTACATCGAAACTGACTGTCAAACGCAATGTCACATCTAACACATTACAATAACCTGATTGTGTTGACATTTCAGGTGACCTTCCTTATCCAACTGGACACAAGGACAAACTGATAACCCTGCTGGAGAGTGGAACTCGCCCAGACAAGCCTGTAGAGTGCCCAGATGATATGTAAGTGTGTTTGACCAGCTGAGCCTCCAGTTGTTCAAAGTGTGTTAGTTGTGATTTTGATATGCATCACTGCAGCCTAACTCTGCTGAATGCTAATATGTTATACATTTTATAAGCTCACAGATCAAGAGGATGACAATATTGCTACAAGTCCACAGATCAAAAACTCTCTGCTATTCAACAAATATGATCCATTGCAGCTACAACCAAGTGATGCTGAAATGCATGGACCATGATCCAAGCAAGCGTCCATCATTCCAACAGATTAAGGACCAGTTGAATGATTTCTTCCACCCTCCTCCAGATGATAGTGGCATATACTATGGTTTATAAGAGTAGCTGTGAACATGTGTCTTGCACCTTGACATGTTCTTTTCGTTGGAGATGGAATTAGGAACTAATTACTCTCTGGAGATTGAAATAAGGACTGATTACTGGACACTGATAAAACGATTTTATTAGAAGACTTGAAGTAGCTGCCTTTGCTGCTTAAAATGTATTTGCATACAATATATATTATCCCCACCTTTTCATGCAGAAAATGTACCTGTATTGTCCCCTTACCATGCTCTTGAACAATGATAATAGTGATCAGTAATCCGAAGTAACTTAAGTCAAAGTACTTGTAGTAGTTTTCTTCCTGACTTCATTCTTTTTTACAGAAGTATTGCAATTTAGTGGTCTGCCTCTTAAGTCATATTGCATATACCAATAACTTGCATGTTGTATGGAAACTATACATATTCTGGATGGAAAATGAACAATNAATAATACCTGTCCTGGTATGAGCAGCACACAGCGAGCATCTGGGTGACAGTCATTGTGTACTGTACACACTGCAATAGGGGAGCAGGACTTCCCATCACCATGCCAACCAGGGTCACAAACACAAACACTTTTACCTGGACCTGTTTGTATGCACTTGGCCTGAAAATGTATTGGGATTTGTTTGTCTTAAGATTTTCTTCCATATCAAATACTTTTTGGTAAATTTCTATTATGAAGTTGCCTTAAGATTTTATTAATTAACTATATTCATTGTAAAAAGCAATATGATTCCCTTGTCCTATCAGTGTCCTATAGCAAAATTAACCCTACATCCAGCTTTGCATTTAAATTTGATTTCACATATGTAATTTATCTATGGATAAATACATTTCTCTCTCTCTCTCTCTCTCTCTCTCTCTCTCTCTCTCTCACACACACACACACACACACACACACACACACACCTGTGGATGGCAGCCGCCTCTGTCTGGTAATGCACAGGGATCAATGGGGAAACATTCTCTCCCATTCCCTGTGTACCCAGTGTTGCAGGAACACATGTATCTTGGTCTAGGACCTAATGGTAGCAGACTTAATAAGGGCAGTAAACCTCCTAAGGGTTGTCTGAAAAAAATATATAACAGCAAATAATGTAAATAAATCATTGTTAATGTAAAAAGATGAGAACAAATTTAGACTGTTTCCTCCATTGTTTATTACCTGAAAACTGTTTTGCCAGGAGGATTTACAGGGCATATACAGATTTCAAAATGACACTGGCTCCATTCAGATCGAGCCGAGTGCTAGCTAGGCCACGCCTTAATTATGGCAGGCCTACATGAAAGGAAGACTGCTTAATCCTGTAATGGTCTTTACGCCTCTCACACGTCTCCCCACGTGTCGTCCCTGCAGGGGCACAGTAATTAAACCTCAGCTCAATTTAACTGGTCGAGATCCGGCACGTGGAGAGGCGTGTGAGAGGCGGAGAGACCATTACAGGATTCAGCAGTCTTCCTTTCATATAGGTCAGCCATATTTAGGTCATGACCTAGCTAGCACTCGGCTCTTCTCAATCTGAATGAGGCCACTGATTATAAAACAGAAAATACATATGTCACATCATATGCCCTCTTGTTATGTCGTGCACAAAGTAAGGCATGTAGTAAAGCAAATTGTAGCATTAGATTACAATAACATAATCAATAAATATATAACAATTTCAATACAAAATTAATTGGTATATACGTAATACATTCTCCAATAGGTAAACAACTCTGGGCAAAATAGTCGTTGGGCAATGAAAGATGGAGGAAACAGTCTAAATTTGTTCTCTCATCCCCTTATATATAAGCTCCCCAGCCATGGGTAGAGCACTTTTTCATGTGAACAGTCAATATTTTTTCTATACACATATGTGATGTATATATATTTTTAGTTTTATGTTAAATCTGATAATCTGTTCATTTAATTATCTCATTAATACTAATTTAAAATCAATTTAAAATGTCCATGTATGGTAGAGAAATCAGTTAAGTCCTTGTTAGTCTGGGGACAAAGAATTGTTTCATTTTTATATATTTTATTTTCCTAAATATATTTTGAGATGCCAGGCTTCACACAACCTTATATAACTCTTTGATAGTTGCACTATGGGGTAGAAACTCTTTCTATAGACTTCATATATTTAACTAGTCATTCAAAACTAAGTTCATATTATCAGATTCAGAACAGAGAGGCTCTTTAAGAATCTAGATCTTTCTGAGTACAGAGAAAAGATACAAACAACAAGATTTCATCTCTCCAAATCATTACTAGGGTGGATGGACGATGATCCTTCTGTCCCCATTCCCTTCCACCAGCTATCTATAGAGTCTAATTATTTCATAGAATCTTTAATACTCAATGTATCTTTGATTTTCAGGACATAATCTAACTAATTGTATGTATGGCTATAACACAGACTCCAGCACATGATGACAAACTTTATTTTAAAGGTAAAAAGCTAACAAAAAGACAGTTCTCATTGGTCAGTTACCTTTCCCTTTTGCTGGAATGCAAAAGATAATTAATAATAATAATAATTTATTTCTTAAAACTGTGCTTAATATATGACTCAGCACTGTTTACATAATTATAAAATTTAAAACTACAAAGATTAGTTGAAAGGATGTTCACATCTTGCTGACATTTCATAGTAAACAGTAGATAATTTAGTGAATTGTTTCTATAGAGACTTAGAGTGCATTCCCAGAGATTTAGATCGATCCATCCGAATCAACCTAACTCCCTGGGGGTTCACGCTAAATTGCAGTCAGCCGAGTGTGCATGACAGTTAATTACCCCCTTACAGCTTTTAGTAGGCGGGACAGATATTTAAGCCAGCTAAGCTGACAGTGATCTAGTGAGACTCCCCACGGGGATAGATCGATCTAAAATATGTGGGAATGGGGTCTTAGACTTTCTACATGTATCACCATAACACAAAAGACAATTAAAAGCTTATATTGCTTTTAATAAAAATATATATATATATATATATATATAAAGACTACGATTTTTTATTATCTTTACACAAGGAGAATGAAAAACCTATTTCACTGCATAATAAAAGTGTTATCCTAATTCCAGTTCAAAATTCCTGAAGGCTCAAACCTTTTTCTCACTTATGGTGCCACACATGCAACAGAGGTATGGTCATTATTCACATAAGTCAAACACAACATATTACAAATAAATTGAAAATTTTATCCCTCCTTAACAAACAAGTAAATTTTATAGATACTTAAGATAGATACTTCACAGTCACCTTTATTTGGGATCATCTTTAATACTTTGTATAGAAGAATACATTTTCATTCAGTAATTACCATATTGATGACAAGAAAAGTTTCAATGAGCATGTTCTTGTACTGTAACATTTACATGATTAATGATATTGGGATTCAGCCAAAGTTTCGGTAACACTGTACCCAAACAATTCAATTACATAATCAAAGATTACAAATAGAAAATAAAGAAAGACAAAGTCTGCTCTTTCTGGAATAATGGGTTTGTTTTGCCTTTTGTACCTTTATCCTAATGTTCTGCCTTATTTGGGGTGCCAATGATCCATAGGATTGACAAATAAATTTTCACAGGTTTGACAACCATTATTTGCCTGAAAAAACATCTACTATTATTACATGCAAGACTAGTTAAAATCAGTTTCATATTTACCATACCTTTGAAATGTACAGTTATTCTACCTTAGCCGTTAAAAATATTTGCAGAATGTCATATAGNCACATAATTTGCATAATTTATGCTAATTAATGTATCGATAGAGGGCGTCTCTTTGGATAAAAAATTTTCTTTTGGCCCAAGGAACATTTATGCCAAGTTAGACATTTGTACTACAAAATGCAGCGTTTGGCCATTTTTTGGTCCTTAACAAGCCTACTCATAGTTTTATTGTGTATTTCCATTTAATGCAGTGGAAAAAAACTATAAGCATCTTGCACATTTTAATGACATAAACATCACATTAGTCTATGATATGAAAGGTTGAAATTTTTAATAAAAAAACTAATGATGCTTTCGGCCAATACCATCCATTTTTCTGAGTGTAGGTTACAAATTCAAATTACAAACTTTGTAAGATCAACTTGGAAAATCAGACTATAGTGTTGTGAATCAAGACTGCAGTGGCAATTATTTGAATTATTTTTCTATAATTATCATATGCTTTTCTACTTGTCTTATCTATAAAATTTGGAAACGGGTTTTGTACAAAGAGCAATTTTACCTCTTCTTATCAGTCTTGCTGCGAACATTTGGAAATTTTAATTAAAAGAAGACAAAAAATAAAAGTGGAATGGTCACTAACTTCCTGGCATGGCTAAAGTAATTTACAAAGTCATCATGCATGCTACTGCCTAATTAAAATAGTGGTCTTTCTGAAAGGTCCTGATCTCAACATCGTCAATGACTTCCAAATGTTTTGTCTTTGGGGTTTTGTAATACCTGAAATAATTCACTCACTTGCATATGGACCTGTTCACACATAAGCAAAAGATAAACTGAAAATTTCAGAACTACATTATGTCAGTGCTTTGCAGGGTGTGATTTCAACCAAATAATACCAAATAATATTTGGCTAAATGTGATGCCATTAAGAACACGTTAATATGATGCTCTGACACTGGTTACAATGGATTACAGTGAGGATGTTTAGTGTCATTATGACCAAATCATATACCATTTGGTTAGCCCTGTCTTAACACAACTGTTATTCATGTACACATTTTTCACAAGCATAAGAAGAAAATGTGAGCAATGTGTTCGAAATGGCATTATCCTCTGTGCACACAGGTCAGGAAGGAAGCCTTTCAATAGGAAACAAGAACCGAAGTTGATAATTGTACTTCTTTTGTAGGTTATCACCTCCATCTATGTTACCCAACTGTCTGAATTCTAGGAGCACTTAATCGTCCGCATTTTTAGGAAGGTAAGAATTCCAAAGTTTATTTTAAATTTGTTTTTTTTTTTATCAAAAATATATGTAACTTCACTATTTTAAGCCTGATTTCCCTAACTGAATATGATAAATAGTATGGTAATGACTTGATTTTTTTCAATGGGAAATTTGATATAATAAAAAAAAGTCATATTCTGTATAGCTAGACATGGGGAGGGGGGTTTGGAGATAATGGAGTTCAGTAGGACCTGCATGAAAAGAAATCTGCAGGTCATCCTAATTTTATGCAATTCCCTTAGTTGATGTTTACGTATAATTCATTTTTATGTATTGTATCTCCAAATTTACCTTGCCAGTCCAGACAACCTGCATTATCAAAAATCTTGCCGGTTCTCTAGTTTTTCAGGTGGTAATGACCAACAGTTTCCTTATGTCTGCTATAGCATTTTTGGTGCTTTTACTGTATAAAAAAAATCATAGTGTAGGCTGCTTTTAATTTTTGTTGCTACCATTGAACAGGAATATTCTAATTTTCTTATCTAAAGAATTTTAATGTTTACAAAAATACAGTATCTGTAAAATTCACAATTTTTCTTATGGAATATACTGGAGTCATTACCATGTGTTCTAATTAAAGATATCTTGCACATGGACAATAATTTTTATGTTTTTATACCCTGTTTGCCAAAATCAGGCTACTTTATGTAAAATCTGTGGCAACAGACTGTTCATCACACCTTTATCACAGCATTATCTACCTAACTGATTCCTATCTACATCCAGTTAGGATTATTGAGTTAATTATGATCCAAAAACATGTCTCTGCACCGCAACAGGCACCTTAGTACAACGACAGCCCTACCTGTTCCAGATTTGTTGATCAGCATTCTTAGTCCCTAAGAATATGCCACATATGAATAATTGATTCACAAAATTAGAAAATGGAGGTAATAACTTTATTAAAGCCACGTGATAATATGTTTCAGTGTATATACTGTAAAAATCTTAATTTGTTTTGCTTGTGACTAGAGATATCTGTTTGTCACACTCATCACTATATAATCCACTGATGGCAATGAAAAACACTTTTTATTTGAAAATAATCCATACAATATTTGATGTAATGTCCTTGAGATGACTGAATAATAATAATAATAATAATAATAATAATAATAATAATTGGATCAACAAGACACCTATCGTACCTAACACCTATCAGATTTCTTACTTTCATTCCCTTAGGACTTGAGAACATATCTTTAAACTGCAGTCAGAATGTTACATGTCTCTTTGCAGAATTGTTAAAAGCTCACAAAATACCTCAAAACTTTTCACTTCACATTAAAACAACTACATTTTATTGATATTCAAGCAATTAACAGGGTTTATGTACATGTATGATATAAAACAAATCTATTCAAAATAATCTCATCCCTATTGTTTTTTATGCATATGATTGTCCTTGGTAGTCCAAATTACCTGTAGTCCAAATAACATTTCTTAATTCTAAGCAATTTATAAAAAATCAGTTTTTGATCCAAAAAAAAAAGGTTTTACCTTCTTGGTCTGTCAATCTCACAATGGGCATGAACATGACAGTGCAGCAGTTTCTTGTCAAACGCTGGACAAACTTTCCATGTCTTGTCGCAGTTGTCACCAGTGTATGAAAACTGACAGGAGCCAGGCTTGCACTTTCCATCACCATCGATAGTATTGTGACAAGTCCCCTCAATGCATGTACAAGCTGTAAAAATTAATAATAATAATTATAATTCTATAAACTGTGATAGAAAAGTACTTTGTTGTTTAAGATATCAAGCATTTTTTATGTTTCATCATGAAACAAGAGACAATGAAAAACCCACTAAGGGACCATTCCCAGAGATATCGTACTAACTTTGGATCGATCTATCTCCAAGGGGATTCTCACTAAATTGCTATCAAATTAAGCGGCTTAAATGTCTGTCACGCCTACTAAAGCTGTTAGGGGGTAATTAACTACCAGAGGCCAAGCATACACGAAAGTCAATTACCCCCTCACTGATTCGATAGGCCTGACAGACATTGAAGCTGCCTAAGTTGATAGCAATTTAGCATGAATCCCCATGGAGTTAGATTGATTCTAATGGATCGATCTATGCATGGGAACCCCGTTTAATTAACGTTTAATTAACTGATTGATTTATATCTTTAAAAATGACTTTATTAAAAGGACTTTATTAACAAACACTTTTAAATCTACATTATGTCAGACTGATGTGAGTAGATGTTGTTACTCACGTACTGATCACTAGGTGGTATAGTGGCCAGGGCCCTCTTATAAAATGTCAGATAGATCAACCCCTCCCCCCCCCCCCCCAATCCCAATTCATGGCCGCTTTACCACCTAGCAGTCAGTGAGTAACAACATATCTGATGAAAGCCTACATCCAGGCCATAAGCTAATGGCATTAAAGTTTTTTTTGGGGGGGGGTTGTGTTTTATCATTTTCATTTATGACCCAACCACCAAGCTAATGAACATTTTTGCTCATGATATTCCTAATGGTTCTTCAGTTTTTTTAAATTAAAATTCAATACATTTATATTTATTTTTGGGAGCAGGGAAAAGGGTGTCTCTGCATTCTTTACTCTCTTTCTCTTCTTTTTTTTTTTTTTTTTTTTTGTTTTTTTTTTAGAAGCTTAGCAAAGCATCAATTTTATATTATATCATTTATTTGGCAAGTCATAGTCTCCTCTGGCAATAGAAAGAGCTTTTACCCTCCAAATAGATCCTTATGTCCTTATGTATATACAGTGAATACAGAGGTATCAGAAATTATCTTTCCTCTTCAGTGCCCTTCTAGGTGGTAAGGATCACGAGGTCTTGTAGTATCTTTGTTAACCTTTTAGATTAGAACTTCTTATCAAGATTGGGATACAGGAATACTGTGACCTTGGGAATAAACATATTATTTATTCATCCATCAGGTTTATTTATTTGATTAGGCATTTATCTATTGCTTCATTTATTGCTTTATCTATTCATTTATTTCACTTATCCATTTATTATCTCCTTATCTAGTCATTTATTCATATGTTCATCTACTTATTTATCAATCAAAATTACTTGTATATTGCAGAGAGCAACCTGTTGTACCTCTGACATTTCCAAAAGAAACATTTGTTCATTTGTATGCTGATTTTAATAGTTATCTTAATTTCCCTTACTACCTGGTATACAATTTTTCAATGTACATTTCTAATCCTGCTAAAAAAACTTCTTTTTTAATAAATCTTAATGCACTTCTACCAGAACTAAATTTTTGTCAGTGTCAAATCTTAAAATCTGCAGTTCAGTTAAAAAAACATATTAAAGGTATTCTAAACTAAGTTTTCCTGCTCAATCAAAGTTGCCCTGAAAATTTTAGCAATTTATTTTCACAATTCATAGCTTGTTACCCTTGGATTTGATCTTTTAAGCCATTTGTATAGTTTAATTATTCAGTTTTAAATGACTGGCCAGTCATTTAATCTGACAAGTCTCCCTCCATATTTAATGAAGAAATATCAACATCAGGTGCTTATATTTGATGAGTTTATCATTTGTATGGTCTGAATTTGGAAAGCTTTGCAGAATATATGTTAACTGTGTGACTTTTTCAAAAGAGGAAAGTACACGTATACCTATAAAACCATTCATTGGTGCAGGTCGAAGTAGGGCAGTCTTCCCAGGTTCATTTAAAATGACTTCTTAAAACAAGGAAATGTTATGTCACTGAAGACCACCAAAAATGCCAGTAATTTACCTGATGCCAACAAAAAGCTGAGGCAGATGTTTAATTGGCAAACTAATAACCTATTGAAAACCTTTTCACACCTGTTGACATCTTCCACACTGGGATAAATGAAGACAATGCATGCTGGACAGGGTTACATTGCATGCAGTGCTTGACAACTCCCTTTAATTAGTCTAGCTAGCCTTTTAGCAAAGGGCAAGACAGCAGGTGGCACTTAGACAAAGTGTAAAATTAATTTACCTCTGCTGTGATGAGAATTTATTATTCAGAGAAGCTGGCCTAAACATAAAACTTTGAATCTTTTTGTCTTTTTCTTTATACATCTGTCGTATCATGCCACTGTTATGTAGCATTTAAGCTTGAAACACAAATTCACACCTTTCAAACACCTTTCTTGGTCTACTTGTACAACAGCACTCAATTGTACCAAATTCTGTTAAGTGCAATATGTAAATAGGGGCCCTCTGAATATTATTTTCATAGTCAAGGGTACCAGTATCTGTAAATTAAGCAAGTATTCTGCAATTTGTCTGGCAGATCAACAGGTAAGCCTTTGAACCACATGACGCCCTGTTATTTATTTATTTATTTATTTATTTATTTATTTATTTATTTATTTATTTATTTATTGTGAAGTGGGTTTTCAACTAACTTGTTGCACAAGTATTTAATATGTGTAAACTATCTGCTTGGATATTACTGACACACTGCCCATGTAACAATATCTTATTTAATTACCTTAAGCTTGTTAATGCAAGCTGAAGGGACTTACTGCTTGATAAACAGTGTCAAAACAACAGTTTGACGTAATTTCTATGACTTACTGCTTGATAAACAGTGTCAAAACAACAGTTTGACATAATTTCTATCCGGATAGGCACACGCACGCACACTCACACAAAGATACACACACCACATGAGTCTTAGGCCTGCTTTCACAACTGTACTTGCATGATTATTCAGTCTCTTGCAGACAATAAATGACTCTATCAATCTGTGAAACTCAAAACATGACATTTATGCAGTGTACTTCAAAGAAATGGTTCATTTTCAATTATGTTATACTACTCTGTGCTTTTATAACATATAAATTGTAACTTGCTTAAATAATAAAAAAAGTTTGTACCAGTACATATAGCAGTTGGAATTTTTTGACTTAAGCTAATGGTGATAGAATTTAAATATATAAGTCAAGGGGAAGGCACCTGACTGATTAAGCATAGGGGGGTGATAGGTTGTCACATATATCTATTACAGTCCGTTGGAAGTGAATGGAGTTTGATCATCAAAATGCGATGTGTATAGGCCTTGTTAGATTACATCCCACAAATACCAATAGTACACATGTGCACCCAGTACACTTCATTACACCTAACTGTAAAAGTTGCATCATTATGTTGCTACTGGGGAATTCAGTTAATCAGTGAAGATAGCTCAATTAATGTCCCACATGGCTGAGAAACTAAAGAGTACAAGTTGATTTAATTTGTTGGCTATGTCTGGTACAGCAGGTAAGAAAAGTGATAACGACACAATCTCATTACTGTATTTAGGCTTCCTTCAGTGGCAGCACTCCAGATAGCTTAAATTCACAGGCCTATAGACTTATGTCTGTTTGTGTGTGTGAGTGTGTGTGGGGGGGGGGGCACAAAAAA
>NW_019775247.1:12596-65307 GCF_001039355.2 Lingula anatina
GGGGAGAGAGGCACAGAAAAACAGAAAAAAATGCCCTTTTGGCCAGAAAAGGTGAGCTTTGAATCAAAATTCGATCTAAAGTTTTATGCTATATTAATCAAATATGGATAAAAAGGTCTAATTTTTCAGAACAGACGCCGATCTCTTTGAAACTGCTGGCTTAACAGGCCTGATAATACATGTAATAAGCTGGTAAAATCCCACAACATAGTCATTAAGTTCCCCAGGCATTTTTACCCTTTTCTTGCATGCCAATCCATAATAAGTTGTTAATTATGGTGTATTAATTATTGTAATCATTATATAATACCCCTTACTTCCCACTTGTTATTTGCAACTTTAATTGTGATATTTAGGCTTAGGAAATGAGGTAAACATGTAGGCTTGTGTATAATATATGTCTCAATACTTTTGCCTTTTTCTGGTAAAGACAGGAAATAACTTCTTCTCACAGGCAGGGTAAGAGCACTGTCTCTATGGTATTAGCTGGTTGAATAGCATCTCTGCTTAACATGTACATGTATATGATTAAATGCATTCAGGTGAACCTGTTGATTGTCTTTGAAAAAAATTTGGGTTGTCATCTCTATCGCCTCTTCCAAATAGCCAAATGCAGGGGCGGATCCAGAGATATTTTCTGACAGTCTTCCAAATTATCTTTGTTGATCCATCCTCTATTTTTGACCGTCTTCTGACAGAAAAAAACACTGGATACCCATCAATGTAAACTTGAAAATCTGACCGTCTTCCAGAAGACCCAGAAGACAGCCTCAATCCACCCCTGAAATGGTCATTCATTAAAAAAAGGCACTACAGGTAGAACCAACCATTTTTTCAAAATGCTCTGTATAAAAAAGCTGCCTTTGGGTTTGACCATTTCCGCAGAAAAAAAGGTCATGTATGCTCCACATATTGGTACACATGTTGCATTTCCTGCTTATGTTTGCAATTATACTATAAATGTGGCTGTCATAAAACTTGGGATTACAGTTGGAATTGTAGTGCTCGCAAATGTAAGTTGACAAATTTTTTCACTTTCAATTTGCTAAAGTTTTTTTTTTCATCTGCATGTTGAAGAGCAGAATACTTAGCAGTAAGAGTTGGATTCAAACAATTTATTATCATGATCAAATATAAACATATATAAATAACCATTTGACCAGAAAAATAAGTAAATGTTTTTTTTTATTATTATTTATAAATGTATTATTCACAAATAATGTGGATTTCTGAACTTGGTTAAACAAATATACAATTTTAAATATACAGCATTTAGCAAGGCAACAATGTCCAGAGTAATATTTTGGTTCAAGACTGGGGTCTGGTAAAAATGAACAAGCCCACAGGCAAGGTGGGTGGGTGGGGTTGAAAGAACCATTCTTTTGGGCAAAAAAGATTGGCCCTGAATCAAAATTGATCAAAGTAGGAGCCACCTTACCCTCTTCCAGGACCCCAGTTATTATTATGTGGACATTTTGTCTTAGAGGACCCTGTAACTTTTGTCCAGATGGAAGTAGTTAAATCTGCATGCTTGTAGATGGCATTGTACCCACTCTGTAGGATTTAAATGGGAGCTGGGCTTTGCCCTTATATGATTAACACTGGTTACGTAACCAGTCTTGTCTTGTCTGTCTGCTGAAACAAGACACATGGACATCCTAAAGCAACAATATTTTTATAAGAAGCTATTTTTGCTGTCACAGAGGAGCAATAAACTGTCTTGATTGCTGTCAAGGGCCCAAATACTTTTTGGTATTTTAAAGGGCGAGGTGCCATTTGAAGTTTAGTTTAGAACTATGATTTAGAACTATGATTCAGCTAGTCAAAGTTCTATTTTCAAGACAGGACCATTGGGGTGATTTTTTTCAGAAATCAAAGGGGGGTCAGGTCCACCCTGACACTCCCCTAAATTCACCACTGTGGTTATTCTCCATGCTGTGACCCTGTGATGAAATCTCAAGGATGATTACATGGCTAGTAATTGTTTGCATAACTACTCAGGCACTGCCACTTCCCTGCCAAGTCCCCCTGACAGCAATCAAGACAGTTAATTGAGCAGGCCCAGACCTGATGGGGGAGGGGGTCAGTTTTGCATCCGTGAACCCCCCTTCAAATAATCTTGGATCCATCCCTGACCATCAATCTAACCAGAGACATATCTAGTGGAAAATCAAATTGTGGCTCTGATAGAGGGTATCCAGGGCCATCCCATTTCTCAATTTTGGCCCACAAAGGGTTATAAAAGGTCCAATTTTAAAGTACATCCACCCACCCCTCCTTTGAAATTGCTGGCTGCCAGCCTTCACGATGAGCATGTATTGTCCACATTTTTAAACTGTTCATTGGCCCCATGTGATTAATTTGCATAAACTACATTGTACTGCTGATATGAATATATGGGCCCCAACTTAAAGTGGACTACAACTGGTACAACAAAAACCAAAACAAAACTGATCCCTTCAACATGGATAAGACTGCAATTTAGTGAAAAATTCTGAAAATATGGTGTGGGGTCCAAACGGGATTTACACAAACTAAAGTAGACCTAATTTTGGGTCTAAAAGTTGAGACCAATTTTGAAGCTAAAGCTGAAGTAAAATATGACTAAAGCCTTAGAGAAATTCACTAGGGACCTGACCTAACCAAACCAAGGCAACCTGGAACCATAACAAATAGTCAATACAATAGACTTCTGGGGACAAAATCTTCTCACAGCTTGCCAAATGGTTTCCCTGTGAACTTAATTGGGTTCATGGTGCCTAAATTGTACATTTTACACAGGAGAGATTATCCTCAACATGCTAGTTTAAATAGAACCTTTAGAGAAAACTCTGTGAAAAAGGTGCATTTTAATTACTAACACCAAGGAGTTTATATTTTCACCTCCTTTGGTCTTTCTGTTTGTCACAGCCTAACTAAAAAGTTATGGATGAATTTTGATGAAATTTTCAGGATAGGTTAGAAATGACTGGGCTAACTTAAACCTACTATCAGGTTTTTGATGGTGGTCTGGATCGCCTTTTAGTTTCATTTAGTAGCTTTTTAGTTTCATTTTTTCAAAGTTTTTGTTATTCATGGCTTTGGGAAGGGGGGGGGGGGTATCCCCCTCCTGTTCCCTACTCCACCATAAATAAATGTCCATATCACCTAGCAGCCTAAAATATTTAGGGAAAAATAGTGATATAAAATTTTTGGTAGGACCAGTAGATATTTTGCCCAGTTGGTCTGAACAAGGAGTTACAACTGTTGTAACTCCTGGGTCTGAAGGACCAGTTATGGGCCAGAGTTTTCGCCATGTCTGCAAATACAAAAATATAGCATTTCATGGGTAACAAGGCTAGAGCATGGTGCAACAAAGTACTTTTTGGTGTGTGGGCACTTTTTACAGTTTTAATTGGATTCAGCATAAGAGTGCATCTTGAATTTAACAAAATAAAGAGGAAAGTGGGTGGAAAACAACTATGTTACTTGGCCAACTGCTTCCTCTTGGGATTAAGTCTTTGAAGCAGAGGCCGGACTTGTGAAATTCAATACAGTATAATAGAAGTGTATGTTCATACAAGTCCATCTTCTTTCTTTGAATGGAAATCTTTCATTTGTGCCCCCTTAGAGACAAAGTGTATAACATAATGCGATGCACAGCAATTTTTCTTATTACCTTTAAATACATTTTAGAATTGAGTTTAAAAACTACACAGTAATATTGTACTGATGTACAGACCTCATGAACAAAAATGAAAAAACACCAAACGGCAGAACTGTTACATTGGTGTCCAGGTTAAANAATTTATTTGTTTGTTTGTTTGAGTGTTTGTTTGTTCATTCGTTCATTTATTCATTCATTCATTCATTCATTCAGCCTTATCACCTTGGGTGTGGCTGGACATGGGAGCCTGAACCCTTTAGGAACAGGTGCCTCCAGGTGACCACTAAGGACAGCATGGAAGTGACCTGTACTTGGGGAGAACTGGACATGCAAATAAAAGGTGCTTGATCTTATAATTCTCTCTCATATAACCAATGGAAATCAAAGGTGAATTAACCTTAATTTTTTCATGCATAACATATTGAAATAATTATGATTTGATCCAACAATCCTATAAAGTATAACCTATGGGAAGATATGATGAAATGGTCTTTCAATATTGCCAAATACATTTAAGACTTTATTTTAGTGTATATCATAACTTGTAAATAATAAATAAATGTGCCATCTTATTCCAGAGTGGGACTACATGTACAAGCCTGAAGTCCACACAAGTGGTAAGTCCACAACATTGCTCTGATCTATTCAATCAACTTGATGCATTTTTTATCTTTTAGGAAGGATTCATGAAATAAAATTACAACAACACCTTGACTCACAGGGTGCAAGTCTGGACCCTCACGGGCTGTTGACAATGAATTTGGAGACCTAGCTAATGTGCACTAACTCCATGGAAACTCTCACTGAATACAATCAGATTAACAGACTAACACACTTCTTTTTGTCTCCAACATACTCCAACATACTCACATAATTGGTATTCCTTAAAATTCAATTCTGTTCTTTCAGGTGATACCAAAGAAGAGAATAATGTAGCAATTATTAAGACCCTAAGCATTGAGGAACTAGGTAAGGCTGGAATCTTAGTAAAATAATTATGAATTTTAATATACTTACACACACGCATACACTAACAAACACACATACGCACATACAAACCGCAAGAGTGTTGCTTATGCAAAGTCTATTTTTTAGCATACTTATGAAGATAATTTATTTATTTTTATGTCAATCAAATCTTTGAATGTGTCTTCATCAAAGTGTAATGGGCCTACTGAATCCTTTTTGAACATGCACAGATATGGAATGTTAAGTTTGTATTTTTAAATATTAAAATATTATTAAAATATCATTTTTTCTCTTTAGCAGATATCAAAGACACAAAGAGTGTGTCAGATGCTGAGGGCAGGGAGGAGAAAGGTAAGACAGTAAGATCAATTTAACAGATGTTCATTTAACACATTTAAAAAAAAATTACACACACTCAAACAGGCTCTCAGACACAAACAGGGGCATCTTCTGGGTCTTCCGCAAAATGGTCAGAAGATTACATTGATGGGGATTTAATTTTTTGTCAGAAGACAGTCCACAATGGAGGATGGATCAGCAAACATAATTTGCAAGACTGTCAGAAAATCTCTCTTGATCCGCCCCTTACAAACATTGTGTTTTTATTCCCTGTTCAGTGATCTAAATCTTTGAATACATATTTGATTATGGTATTGAATCCTTGTTGTGCATGGGCATGGGATGTTGAATTTGTGTTCCGTTTTTTCCTTCAGTTGATGTCAAAGACACAACAATTACTGTGACAGAGCTCGTGAAGGAGAGAGGTAAGACAGCAGGGACAATAGAATAGGGATCTATTTATTACATTGATGACATGTAATAGTGCATGTACATGCATGCACATACACACACACACACACACAAAATTACTGTACTTGGATGCATGGCCTTTGACAAACCGAAGAAGATACTTTATCTTCTGAAAATTAATGCTTTTGTTGTTTAAAGATTGAAATTGATGTTGTCTTGAAAATTCAATTAAATTCTGTTCTTTCAGTTGATACCAAACTAAAAGAGAAGAACAATGTAACACTTGTTAAGACCCTTAGCATTGAGGAGATAGGTAAGACAGGAATCTCAGTAAAATAGTTATGACTTTTAATATACTTACAAAATACATGCACACACACTGTTATGTACCTTGACATATACATATGAGATGAATGTCCTTAACTTATATAATTTTGAACGCTTAATTCAAGCGTGGGCTCGAAATAGGACATTACGTTTTCATCTAACTTAGTGGATAATGCGATCCAAAGATTCCCCGGTTCGTGTCAGATTTACGTAAGGTCGCGCAAAGAAAACCCAAGTCCACATAATGACCAGTCTAATGGTTTATTGGTTGACTATGTCTAACTACATCATCTACGTGAAATCTCCAAGCTCAAGGCCGTCTCCCATGGCTCCGCCGAGCGGTCACCTTCGAGTTTTCTTCAGTCTGACTTCCCGATCTTAATTCTAGACATCTTTTATACATATTTCTTATCACAAGGTGGATTCTGTGCTGCATTATTTGGCGGTACATACTAATTTTAATTATTCAAATTGCACACGTCCACTGAAGTTACATAACTACAGGTAAGGCCATAAAACGAGTCGAGTGCACAAGCAATGGACTCTAATCAAATTAATTTACATGTCTGGGAATTATATTTGTGAACACTACAACACACAAACACACACACCACAAACATGCTGCTCAAGCAAAGTCTTTAGCATACTTAAGAAGAGAATGTGTCTTCAACAAATTTTAATACTGGATTCTGTTTGGACATGCACAAATATGGAATGTTAAGTTTTTATTGTACCACCAGCGTAGGCGCTGGCGGTACACATGGTTTTAGTCCCGACCCGCATGTTCCATCGGCTCCGCCGGCTCCTCTGGCTCCACCGCCATCTCACAGTTACTGCTTCTCCTCCTAGACGGTAAGGGCCTCTATACCCATCTCTTGGATTTAGGTCACCTATAATCTCAACTCGTTCCATGTAAAATTTGGGCTTTGTCGGTGCTGGGGTCTAGGTGTGGCACTCATTGCAATACACCCTTGTCCAAAAATGGCAAAATTAAATGCAAATTATCTACCCTACGGAAAGAATTATGGGAAAAATTTCTACAGAGGGCTTGCCAAAAGTCATATGTGTAGATTTCAAAAATGCCCTTGGATTTGACCTTTGACCTTTCTTTCAAGGTCAAACAGGCCAAAATTTTCAAAAAAACGAAAGTTTTTACGAAAAAACAATTATTTGCGCTGTAATTCAGACACTACACAGACTTAACCAATAATATTATTGGTCATCTTTCATCTCCGTGAATTTGGGGTCAATCGGTGCATTTTCACGGGAGGAGCGGCCATAAGATACCGAAACTGAAAACTGTTTCTAATTCGGGAACCGTTAATGCTAGAGACCCATTCATTGCATTTTGTAGAGCATGTAAAGCCCAACACTGTTACTGGTCTCCGTTTTTTTGTATTCCATACGGTTTTCGAGTTACGCTGTATCAAAAAGTACATAATTACATAAGTAATGGTGGTGAAAACAAAATGTCCAGTACAGTAATGGATAATAAATTTTGAACCCCGGGAAAATAAAACATAAGGCTTGGCGAGGCAGACAACTTGTGGTCAAAAATGACATTAATTCATGAAATTTGAACATCTGGAACTTCTGAGCACCTCCCATTTCAAGAATTTCAACCAAAATGACCTTTTCTGTATTTTAATTAATTTTTTCTGCATGAAATTTATGGCACATTATTGTAACTCCAAAATTATAACATTGAGTCCCTTATATCTCCAAAACTGGCAGAGATAGGTCCATAGTTACTATTGAATAAGAAGTCATATACTGGTAATCTAAATGTGACCTTGAAATTGACTTTTGACCTACTTTTCATCATGAATTGAACTTTGCAAATTTTGGTTCCCTTTTATCTCGAAAACTGGCAGAGTAAGGTCCATAGTTATTATTGAATTTGAATATGAAGTCATTAAAGACAATTTACTGTGACCTTAAAATTGACCTTCGACCTACTTTTTAAAATGAACTTAACTTTGCAAATTTTAGATCCCTTTTATCTCCATAACTGGCAAAGATATGCCTATAGTTACTATTGAATTTGAATAGAAAGTCATTAGAGGCAATTTATTGTGACCTTAAAATTGACCTTTGACCTGCTTTTAACCATGAACTGAACTTTGCTAATTTCTTTCCCTTTTAACTCCAAACCTGGCAGAGATAGGTCCATAGTTACTATTAAACTTGAATAGGAAGTCATATACTTATAATCTTACTCTGACCTTGAAATTGACCTTTGACCTACTTTACACCATAAACTGAACTTTGCAACTTTTTAATGCTTTTATTTTCAAAACTGGCAGAGATACGCCCATAGTTACTATTGAATTTGAATAGAAAGTCATTAGAGGCAATTTACTGTGACCTTAAAATTGACCTTTGACCTGCTTTTAACCGAGAACTGAACTTTGCAAATTTTGGTTCCCTTTTATCTCGAAAAACTGGCAGAGATAGGTCCATAGTTACTATTGAAATTGAATAGGAAGTCATATACTGGCAATCTAAATGTGACCTTGAAATTGACCTTTGACCTTTTTTTTATCATTGAACTTTGCAAATTTTGGTTCCCTTTTACCTCGAAACCTGGCAGAGATAGGTCCATAGTTATTATTGAATTTGAATATGAAGTCATTAAAGACAATTTACTGTGACCTTAAAATTGACCTTCGACCTACTTTTTAAAATGAACTTAACTTTGCAAATTTTAGTTCCCTTTTATCTCCATAACTGGCAAAGATACGCCTATAGTTACTATTGAATTTGAATAGAAAGTCATTAGAGGCAATTTACTGTGACCTTAAAATTGACCTTTGACTTACTTATCACCATGAATTGAACTTTGCTAATTTCTTTCCCTTTTAACTCCAAACCTGGCAGAGATAGGTCCATAGTTACTACTAAAGTTGAATAGGAAGTCATATACTTATAATGTTACTCTGACCTTGAAATTGACCTTTGACCTACTTTACACCATAAACTGAACTTTGCAACTTTTTAATGCTTTTATTTTCAAAACTGGCAGAGATACGCCCATAGTTACTATTGAATTTGAATAGAAAGTCATTAGAGGCAATTTACTGTGACCTTAAATTGACCTTTGACATACTTTTAACCATGAACTGAACTTTGCAAATTTTGTTCCCTTTTATCTCTAAAACTAGCAGAGATAGGTCCATAGTTACTATTGAATTTGAATAGGAAGTCATATACTGGAAATTTACTGTGACCTTGAAATTTACCTTACGATGAACTGAACTTTGATTGTACCATTTTTAGTTATATATATTTTTTGCATATTTTGAGAATTCTTGTTGATTGCATCTTTTACAGCTTGTCAAGCACAAGACTGGTGGTGGTGTCCCTTTTTTATGTGGGGGGGTCTATAAGAATGCGCTTATTCCAGCTGGTGGTACAATATTCGGAGGCGGTATCGCCTCTCTGATCCTCTAGTTTTTTATTGTATCCCTGCCTCATGGCATAATTACTGTATGTATAATTAATGTGTAACCTTCCTTATGCATAATTAATGTTGTGAAAACAATACATGCTAAGAGAAGGTTACACATTAATTATACATACGGTAATTATGCATGAGGAAGGTTACACATTAGCTATTTATTAAGGTGCATGACATATATCTCACCTTATATTCATGTCTTTTCAACCGTTAAAAATTAGCTTGTCTGAGGCAGGTGCTCATATAAAAAATGAACGTCTTTTAACCTGAAGTCACTGTGAGATTCTTCTTTCAATCAGCACTCAATGTACATATAAAGCAATCAAAATATTGATCACAAACAATGATTGGCCACTTATTGCCTTTTTTACATGGGCAACTTCTGTACCCAATTACAATATTTCACAGTTGTCACCTTACTATTACTATAGATATGTAGCATTGTTCTTCAGAACCCCCCTAAAACACACATTTTCATGAATATTTGACAAGGTCATTTTGACCTTAATTTTTTTATATTTCAAATTCCAAAAAAGATTTTTTTTAAAGTGAATCATAAAAGTCTAAGACCCCAACTTTAATTTGGCATCAACTTTTTTCCATTTATTCACAATTTATTTTTCATGTACAAAGGTGGGCACTTTTACCCCCTTATTTGCACTCATCTTTTGCCTACAAACTAATAATTAACAAATTTAAAATTTGAAATAGGCAATATATAGGAATAGAACTATATTTAAAATTTGAAATAGGCAATATATAGGAATAGAACTATATTTAAGAACCCCCCCCCCCCCCCCCCAAGGGTCGTCAAACCAGTTTCACAGGGAAAAATACTGTTGAATTCATTGTACATAATTCTGTTTGCAGACACATATATTGGTAGGCTAGCCAAGCTGACGACTGGCATGACTAGTAAGTCTGGAGATAAAAAAAGACGTTAAGTTTTATATGTTATTAATGCTATTTAGTTAATATACTAATCATTTAATGGAGTTTATCAAATTAGTTGGCATGTCACCAATACTAAAGTAAAGGAATGCTGTGAAAATTTTATTTTCCATTTTCTTCTTCCTCTCACACAAAGTGGTGCTTTCCATCTAACATTTTGTCAATGAATTTTATCTTCAAGAGACATATAGCTTAACCATCCATCTGACTTTGAAACTATTAGTTAAATATGAATGATCAATATCACTATAAAAATGAATATTGGAGAGGAGTTGGTACATTTGGCAGAATTGTCTAATTTTTTTCTAGGTGCTGACTTGGCCAACTTCGTCAACCAGGCTGCCCTCAGAGCAGCAGTAGATGGCGCCACTGAAGTAGATGTGTCTCACTTTGATACAGCACTGGACAGAATCAGAATGGGTGAGATAATAAAAGATATGATACATAACTCCCAAACCTGTGATCTGCCACACTGTGATGTCCTTTTGTGAGTTAAGGGGCAGTGATTGAGTTATTTGGTCAGAACATCAGCAGCAGGAAAACCTATTACTACAGCCACTGAAACTTAAAATAAATTTCCTGCTTTCCACTTCATTGCAATGAAAAACTCTTAGAAGTGAGTATGATTTCGTGAAAAAATTTCTTTGGTTTCAAGTTTTGAATATCTGATTTAGTACAATTGCTCTTCAAGCTTAACACTAGCAAACAGAGTCAAACTGCATTCTCATGAGGAAAAATTGCTGACGGCTCACCACGAAGCTGGGCATGCGCTGGTGGGGTTCTATAGCAAGGGCATTCAAAAGGTCCACAAATTGACCATACTGCCCCGGTCATATGGCTCTCTTGGACATGTGAGTATATAATTATAGTAATACATGATGGATTGGGCTAATTCTTTAGAAATGTTCTCAAGAAAATGACAGAAATTACTACTAATATTGCCCTTTTTTTACCTTAGCCAAGGAGGTTATGTTTTCACCTGTTTGTCTGTCTGTCTGTCATCAACAAAACTTAAAAAGTTATGGACCGATTTTGATGAAATTTTCAGGAACTGTCAGAAGTGGGCCAAGGAATAGATGATAAGTTTTTG
This sequence comes from Lingula anatina, assembly GCF_001039355.2. The sequence continues at coordinate 23,790 of NW_019775247.1, forward strand.
TTGAGATCCGGATCAATAATCAATCAGTAATCAATAATATCAAAAATTTAGGGGTGAAACGGCATTGGATGGAGACTTTGCTGCCCTGGCGGAGGTCTGCGCTCTCTGAGTGCTTTTCTAGTTGAATACTGTTTTATACCGAGGACTTAATCATCTATACTCTTAGACTGTTTTATGCTTAAACCTTAATCACTTTTGCTTTCAGACTTCATTTTACACAGAGAAAGATGTGACCAGCCTAAACAGAGAACAGCTGCTAGGCAGACTGGACATGCTGCTGGGGGGAAGGGCAGCCGAGGAGTTACTGGTTGGATCTGGCAAAGTCACAACAGGTGCTTCAGGGGACTGTGACCGGGCCAGTCTCCTTGCCAAGTCCATGGTTTCCAAATGGGCCATGTCAGAGAAGGTCAGTCCACTCACTGAATTTACTATCATATAATATGGTATATATGCTGTAGTATATGCACTGGGTGTAGGGCTAAAAAATTGCCATCAAATTTATATTTGGATGTGTATAATGTGTGGTGCACCTGCAACTTTACAAATGCACTGCGTGTAGGGCTAAAAAATTGCCAGGGAAAGCTGTGATTGTGTTTGAGAATGGCTGCCAAACGTGCCATTTCAGCTTAAGAAAATATTTTCTGACTTTTCTCACAGGTGGGTCTGCGCACGCTTAAAGAGGATGATGCTCTCAGCGAAGAACACAGGAAAGAGATGGATGATGAAATCAAGAGGATGCTGCAGGTAATTTGATAATATGAAAGTAGCTTTCAAAGTTTAAAAAAATGGGGATTTTTTTTTATGATTGTAAAAAGTTTGTTTTTTTTACCTGTGAGACATGATTTTTCAAGCCTTTATCACAATGCCTTGTTCAAAAGTTGATGGGTGGAAATGCCATACCTTATAGGTGAGAAATAAATTTTTAAAAATAAATTTTTATAACTTAACACCATTCACTGAAAAAAACTTTTTTCACCATAGAATCAGGTTGTGTCTGTATGTGTAACTGAGGTGAAATATGTGCTTACATTTATTGTTCCAAAAACTGAAGTGATTTGAGGTGTGTGCAAGCAGCCACCTATATGGCTACATTCAGAACTGATCTGTGGACTACATATGGCTGACCCCACTTAAAAGCAATGCCACCTAATCCTTTAATGGCCCCCAGTCTCAACATGGATTAAATCTCGGCTTCGTAAGGCACGTGCGGAGGCAGGGACACCACTAATTAAGGGATTATTCGGCATTGCTTTTTAGTCTGGTTGAACATATTTAGTCCGCGGATCATCTGTTGTGAATGTCATCAATGTCAAGGGGATTGGACTAAAGTAAAATGACCTCTGTCAGAACTTTGAGATCACATATGAATGCACAGGCATATGTGAACACACATGCACTACAAAAACACAGCAGTTGGTACATACCTTGATGCAGCCCATACCTCTTAAGAATGTGATAAATTGTTCATTTTTGATAAAAAAGGAGATTGCATAAATTTTTAAAGAGAAAAATGTACTTTTGATTTTACTTTTAGGAATCCTATGAATGAGCCAAGAAAACACTGACTGTGCACTATAAAAAACAGAAAGCTCTAGCAGATGCTCTCTTAGAATATGAAACCTTAACTTACGAGGAGATGGTTCAAGTCATAAATGGCAAAAAAATTCAACGTGTACCCAAAAGCACCAACTCCTCTTTCCTGCCTAAGTTGCTGTAGGTGTGTCAGCCCATTTATCCCTGAGATCTAAATGTACAGCNGGGGACTGTGACCGGGCCAGTCTCCTTGCCAAGTCCATGGTTTCCAAATGGGCCATGTCAGAGAAGGTCAGTCCACTCACTGAATTTACTATCATATAATATGGTATATATGCTGTAGTATATGCACTGGGTGTAGGGCTAAAAAATTGCCATCAAATTTATATTTGGATGTGTATAATGTGTGGTGCACCTGCAACTTTACAAATGCACTGCGTGTAGGGCTAAAAAATTGCCAGGGAAAGCTGTGATTGTGTTTGAGAATGGCTGCCAAACGTGCCATTTCAGCTTAAGAAAATATTTTCTGACTTTTCTCACAGGTGGGTCTGCGCACGCTTAAAGAGGATGATGCTCTCAGCGAAGAACACAGGAAAGAGATGGATGATGAAATCAAGAGGATGCTGCAGGTAATTTGATAATATGAAAGTAGCTTTCAAAGTTTAAAAAAATGGGGATTTTTTTTTATGATTGTAAAAAGTTTGTTTTTTTTACCTGTGAGACATGATTTTTCAAGCCTTTATCACAATGCCTTGTTCAAAAGTTGATGGGTGGAAATGCCATACCTTATAGGTGAGAAATAAATTTTTAAAAATAAATTTTTATAACTTAACACCATTCACTGAAAAAAACTTTTTTCACCATAGAATCAGGTTGTGTCTGTATGTGTAACTGAGGTGAAATATGTGCTTACATTTATTGTTCCAAAAACTGAAGTGATTTGAGGTGTGTGCAAGCAGCCACCTATATGGCTACATTCAGAACTGATCTGTGGACTACATATGGCTGACCCCACTTAAAAGCAATGCCACCTAATCCTTTAATGGCCCCCAGTCTCAACATGGATTAAATCTCGGCTTCGTAAGGCACGTGCGGAGGCAGGGACACCACTAATTAAGGGATTATTCGGCATTGCTTTTTAGTCTGGTTGAACATATTTAGTCCGCGGATCATCTGTTGTGAATGTCATCAATGTCAAGGGGATTGGACTAAAGTAAAATGACCTCTGTCAGAACTTTGAGATCACATATGAATGCACAGGCATATGTGAACACACATGCACTACAAAAACACAGCAGTTGGTACATACCTTGATGCAGCCCATACCTCTTAAGAATGTGATAAATTGTTCATTTTTGATAAAAAAGGAGATTGCATAAATTTTTAAAGAGAAAAATGTACTTTTGATTTTACTTTTAGGAATCCTATGAATGAGCCAAGAAAACACTGACTGTGCACTATAAAAAACAGAAAGCTCTAGCAGATGCTCTCTTAGAATATGAAACCTTAACTTACGAGGAGATGGTTCAAGTCATAAATGGCAAAAAAATTCAACGTGTACCCAAAAGCACCAACTCCTCTTTCCTGCCTAAGTTGCTGTAGGTGTGTCAGCCCATTTATCCCTGAGATCTAAATGTACAGCTGTGGAGATGAACACTCTTGGTGGACTTTTTCTTCAAAAGTATTTCCCACACTTTCAAGAATTGTTTAAAAGTATTGAGATGTGTTCCGATTTGAAGTGAATGGTTATTTTATGTCAATGGAATACATTGAACAATAATTGGAAAATCAATGACAGCAAAGTACATGTACAGTGTATATAAGTATTTCATGATCTGGAACAGTAAGGTGAGATAAACTGGACCTTCGAGTGCATAGCATGGGTGCTTTTATTTTAAAAATCTCAGGATAAAGTCTGACAGAAACTTTGACCTACTGTCTTCAGGTGAGAGGTAGTTGAAAATATTACCAATAATTACCAACAACGATTTTAAAAGATGTACATTAAAAAAGAGGGCAGCTTGCTGTTGCTGCTTAACATCTGACCTTTTATCTCCTACCTTAAAATTTGGTAATAGATGAATGTCTATTAGAGGCATCATTGTACGTTTGTGAAAGCTCCTACTTTTCATTACATGACATGACCAAACTGATAATATATGTATGGTTGGGATTGTGGATATGTATACTTAAGTGTATTAATAAGATTTATTTCATCTTTCTTGAATGAGTGGTATTTTCAAGATAATGCCTGATTTCAGGATTTTTGTTCTACATATATTTGACAGTTTTTTTTTTTTTTTTTGTTTTTTGTTTTTTTTTAATGTTAATTCGCTGCTACATTTCCAGGATTTTCAATGTTTTCCTACTTTTAGCAAAGTTCTATGATCAGAAATAGGGTTTCACATTTTTGACTGTTATCAATTAATTTGTTCAATATATTGAAGGAGAGATAACTGGAAATTATTCTAAGTGAGTATTATAAATAATTATATTCCTTGCACAATATAATGCATATGCCTGTATCCATCATGGGTGTACAAATGATGGGTCCAAGGCCTGTATATAGCTAGAAAAGCAGTCCCCTTTGCAGTCTGCTTGCAGTCTCCTTAACAGTCCCCCTATGGAGCCTGCTTTACAGTCTCCCTAGCAGTCCCCGCTCCTACAGCAGTCTCCTTTGCAGGTATCCTTAAGTATGGAGGGAGTCCCCTTGGCAGTCTTAATTTGCATTTTTGGAACGCGCTGCCAGGGGGACTGCCCTGGCAGTCCCCCTGGCAGTCTGCTTGGCAGCCCCCTTAGCAGTCTGCTTGGCAGTCCCCCTGGCAGTCTTAATTTGCATATTTGGAACGCGCTGCCAGGGGGACTGCCAGGGCAGTCCCCTTGGCAGTCTGCTTTAGCAGTCTCCCTAGCAGTCTGCTTGGCAGTCCCCCTAGCAGTCTGCTTGGCAGTCTCCCTGGCAGTCTTAATTTGCATTTTTGGAACGCGCTGCCAGGGGGACTGCCAGGGCAGTCCCCCTGGCAGTCTGCTTTGGCAGTCCCCCTAGCAGTCTGCTTGGCAGTCCCCCTAGCAGTCTGCTTGGCAGTCTCCCTGGCAGTCTTAATTTGCATTTTTGGAACGCGCTGCCAGGGGGACTGCCAGGGCAGTCCCCCTGGCAGTCTGCTTTGGCAGTCCCCCTAGCAGTCTGCTTGGCAGTCCCCCTAGCAGTCTGCTTGGCAGTCTCCCTGGCAGTCTTAATTTGCATTTTTGGAACGCGCTGCCAGGGGGACTGCCAGGGCAGTCCCCCTGGCAGTCTGCTTTGGCAGTCCCCCTAGCAGTCTGCTTGGCAGTCCCCCTAGCAGTCTGCTTGGCAGTCTCCCTGGCAGTCTTAATTTGCATTTTTGGAACGCGCTGCCAGGGGGACTGCCAGGGCAGTCCCCCTGGCAGTCTGCTTTGGCAGTCCCCCTAGCAGTCTGCTTGGCAGTCCCCCTAGCAGTCTGCTTGGCAGTCTCCCTGGCAGTCTTAATTTGCATTTTTGGAACGCGCTGCCAGGGGGACTGCCAGGGCAGTCCCCCTGGCAGTCTGCTTTGGCAGTCCCCCTAGCAGTCTGCTTGGCAGTCCCCCTAGCAGTCTGCTTGGCAGTCTCCCTGGCAGTCTTAATTTGCATTTTTGGAACGCGCTGCCAGGGGGACTGCCAGGGCAGTCCCCCTGGCAGTCTGCTTTGGCAGTCCCCCTAGCAGTCTGCTTGGCAGTCCCCCTAGCAGTCTGCTTGGCAGTCTCCCTGGCAGTCTTAATTTGCATTTTTGGAACGCGCTGCCAGGGGGACTGCCAGGGCAGTCCCCCTTGCAGTCTGCTTGGCAGCCCCCCTTGCAGTCTGCTTGGCAGCCCCCCTAGCAGTCTGCTTGGCAGCCCCTCTCGCAGTCTACTCTGCAGTCTCCTTAGCAGTTTGCTTAGCAAAATAAAATTTGGCAAAATCTTTTTATTTATTTATTTATTTATTTATTTATTTATTTATTTATTATTATTTTTTAAAAGTCATATACATGTATATATTCAAATAATAATTACATTTATCAAAAGGAATCTAGAAATAATCTTTCTCCCAAGCATGTGTGTAAGATCAAATCTAAATACAAAATTTCCCCTTGATCACAAAATGTATGTTATCTGATTCATTTATATCTAACATATTGGTTTATTTCTCTCCATACTATTTAGTTCAGTTTACTATTTTACATATATATTTTTCTACAAAGCCCATATTGGCAGAGGGCTGGGAATTCTACTGTACGTTATTTAATCATTCCAAAAACTCAGTCACAGAATTCACTGGCCAGGATTCATACATTGATACAGACACATATGAGCAATATTTCAAGTAATTTTTAAGTTTTTTTAACTAATGTGGGCAAGTTATACACTAAAACAATTTTTAAAGTGTACATGTATACCAAAGGAAAAAAAGGCTCATTTCATTAAAATTTTGTATTTTTAACACATTGCATGATAATGAAAAGTACAAAGATCGATGTTTTAAAAGGTGTTATCCTCATCTGTGAATTATTGTCTATATTCATGTCAAAAACTGCAAAGTTTGAAATAATATTTTAATTGACAAAAGGACAAAAATGGTTAAATGCAAACCTTTTTCTAGCCTAATAGCAATTTCAAGTACTTTTAAAAACCACAAACAGAATTCAAAGTGCTGGGGTAAAATTGAACACTTCCCAAAGCTCTATGGATCCTGGTGCATCAGTAAACTATACATGTAGGAAAATACAAAACCAAAAGGACTTGCATGCTCACTTCTTATCCTGTCTCTGTCCTTCTTCATTTTTCTTTCTACATGCATTTCCTAAAAATGTCTTCTAGCTTTTTCAATCCAGAAATCAATGTTTTCAGATTTCTTGCCTCTTCCTTAGAACATTTCTGACCTAGCTTCTGGCTTAGAGTTTTGAATTAATTAGCTCAACGGTCATGTACTACTGCCTGTGCTGTATAGTTATTTGACCTCATTGGGCAAGCTGTAGGTGAACTGTTTATATCAAGCTGACAGTTAAGATAAACATGGCCCTGGCTTGAAATGAATTTGGTTTTGAAAGTTACCAGTTAATTTTAATCACAAGTCCAACTTAAATTGATGCTAACTGTGAGGTTTAAAATTTATATATTATGCAATTGTATATTATCATAAGACTTCAATTATTTGTCTGATTTCAATGAAAATTAGAGCAATAATAAAGGATATTTTCACAGCATTATTAAAAAATATAAATCTAAAATATTTAATAAAAATTAAAAAATATAAAACTTCACTTAGTAAGTAATCAAAAGTTTAGCACATGTGCTTCTCAATTGCGGATAGAAACACTTTTTAAATAACTATTGGGTTGTTTATTGCATACGTTGGCCAACGTTGAAAATGTCAGTTATTTCAGTTTAGTTTGCAGTCCCCTGTGAAAATTTTTAAGTTATTGCAGCCCCCTTTGCAGTCTCCTGCAAAATGTTGAAGTTATTGCAGCCTCCTTTGCAGTCCCCTGCAAAATATTTAAGTTATTGCAGCCCCCTTTGCAGTCTCCTGAAAAAATGTTGAAGTTATCGCAGCCCCCTTTGCAGTCTCCTGCAGAAATGTTTAAGTTATTGCAGCCCCCTTTGCAGTCTGCCTGCTCAAGGAGACTGCACACTGGAGCCCCAGACTGCAAAAGGGCAGTCTCCCTGGCAGTCTCTTTGGCAGCCTGGGCTCCCGTGGGCAGCCGGGGCTCCCATTCTAGCTGGGACGTAGTTTCAGAGCTAATTGCACTGTACATAATAATAATGATGATGTTTGCTGTTTTTTATATTCAAAGTGATTACAGGAATAAACAGCAGTTGTAAATGTAGATTGGTCTGGTGATAGTAGCCTGCATGTACCCCGGTGCATGTATTTCCCATGTGACATCTCAAAAGGTGATATGAAGAGTTGGGATTGTGGATGTAAATACATAAATCTTTTTAAAAAAATTACTTTATCTTTCTTGTTTGAGAAATTAGATTGAGATACACATTTTTGCAACCATTGTCAATTTATTCAAAATATTTGAATAACAAAGACTAATGTATAAGTATAAAGCATTAAGTATAATACAGAAAAGCTGGTGATCATATGAGTATGTTGGAAATGAGAGCCGAAGTGTCATTCAATTAAGACGATTGCACATTATGAGAGTCCCCCAGAGTTGGGTTGATCCACTTAGACCAATGGTGTGTCTATGGGAATGGCAGGCCCGTAGCCAGGGGGGGTTCGGGGGGTTCGAAAGAACCACCCTTTTTGCTGGGAAAAGGTCCACTCTGGGTAAAATTTGACCTATGTACTTGGGGATTTTATGGTAAAAGGTCCACTTTTTCAGAAAACGAACCCCCCCCTCTGAAATTGCTGGCTACGGGCCTGAATGGGGTGTTAGGTTTTTATGTTTTATGTCATTTCTTTGTTAATGATTTCATTCTTACTGACTAGCTGGTCATTAAGACTGTCACTTCATATAAATTTCTACAAGAAATGTCCAGTTCAGATACTTTTCTTTGTCAATGAGTGATTTTATCTTTTCTAAAAGCCTGAACTGGGAAAGATAATATTAAAAGCTTTGCGGGATATTTTGGTTATCCATTATCAATATGACTGTCCAAGATGTCAAGCAAAATTTCAGCTACTGTAATAGTGTACAGCAGGCTGTGAGACCATAGGTAATTACCTCCTGAACAGACTCTACTAATACAAAATGGTTACTTAATTTGGTTACTTACAAGTCATCAATGTAGATTTCAAATATGCCCTTGGATTTGACCTTTGACCCTTTTTCAAGGACAGGGAGGCCAACATTTTCTGAAAATGGAAATCTTTTTGCAAAAAAAAGTGAGAACTGTGAATTAATGTTCAGTGAATGGTCTCTAGGCCCAAATAAAAAAAGATTCCTTTCCCGTCGATTGAACCACATTGATCCAAGAAATTCAAGTTGTTCCAACTGTTAGAATGTTTAGGGTCCCCAACGTTGATGTGCCGGGAGAGTTTCGGTGTGTTGGCAAAATTTGATCTCCGGTGTCTATTCACTCTTGCTTGTAAATCGGCACAATAGAAGCCATAGAGGAAAATGTTGGCTACATGAAGGCAAATGCCATATACTAGAACTTTCGTGAACATCAGGGGACTTTGCTGGCTGATGCAGGGTTTTGATAAGATGTAAGAATGGAGTTGGGGTTGTTTGTCTAGGGGTTACAAAGTATGTTTTGCCTTTCTTCAGTTAAATCCTTGCAAATATACGTATACATATCAGTTGACAGCAAGGGAGTTGATACAGAACCAAAACGTGCATCGCTTTCTCTCCAGTTTTCGTCATATAAGAGGGGGGAGAGACGGGACTAGTGTTTCCAGTGGATCCACCAATACATTAAACCATTCTAGACTATAAAGAAAGACTTGCTGCTATAAGCTTTATTAATTTGAATAATCCCTTACATTCTCATCAAGAATCTAGTGCATGGACCTTAAATGATTATTGATTACAATGCAACAAGAAGATTTCAATAAAATGTAATAATTTTTGTTTAACATATTGTTGAAACATATTCATATCATCTCTTCAAATAGAATTTAAGGTAACTATAAATGTCATCCACAAATGAATGATGCATAATTAAGACAACATAAAGGGTTATAATTATAAGCAAGTTTGGATATAAAATGCCTTTTGAAACTAACATACAACAGTCTATATTTCAGACTCCTTGAAACAGTTTATTTAAATGAATTAATTCTTGGTAATCAACTTGACGTATTAAAATAAGCATCTATGAATCAATATAAGGGCTGCTACCAAAATACATGCACATAACTAAGGATCACTTTATTCTTGGCATCAGTTGAGGATCTGCTCTTGTATCTATCCGAAAATATTTTGCCTGTGCCATGGTGCCTGACAAATGAATTTAAACGATTCACTACATTTTTTGTCGACGTATTGGTAACTGCTCCCAGAGTTAATGGCAACACAATCATCATCGTTAGGAGAAACGGCAGGGTGTCCGGGATCCCAACTCGGTGAATATGTAATGTCGGCGCCGTTAACAAATTTCCATTTCCCCTCTGTTTCAGTGTCAGTGACTCCTATAAACGTTAAAACGAGTGTATTAAGCAATTATGGCTAACAAACTTGCATGGTTGGGGATTTTAACACATTTCATCACATATTTCGTCATCAATATATCTCGCACATGTCTGTTGAGATTTGTATCTCTGTTAGCTTATTGCACCACCAGCGAGGATTTGTTGTCGACGCGGTCACCACGTAACCGCTTCTCCTCCTATACTACATGAGCCTGTGCACCCATCTCTTGGATTTAGGCCACAAATCAGTTTCAACTCGATCCACGTAAATTTTGGGCCCCTCCAGTGCACCGGTCTAGGTGTGGCGCTCGTCGCAATGGACCTTTGTCCAAAATTTGAAAAATTAGGTGTTGAATATCTCTCAAACCGACGGAATTATAAGATAAAAATTAGGCCCCCCTACTATAGACGTCTGAAACGCGAAAACGTAGTTGGGACTTAGGCTTAATAGACAAGTATACTTGCGGTAGGCGAGAAATGTGCTCACATGTGTGCGCACCTTCACGGGATGCATACCGGTATAATCATATGCTGCATCTGGGTCTTTTTTCTTTTTGACAACCGCCGTGGCATATATTGCTCAAAGAGATGCATGTAGGCCTACCTGTATTTATAGCTGTTTCTTAGACCGCATTCTCAACGAATTGAGCCAGGCTTTACAAATCCTGAGAACTAAAAATGGCGGACGTACATGAAAGAAAAACCGCCTAATCTTTTNTCACCACGTCACCGCTTCTCCTCCTATACTACATGAGCCTGTGCACCCATCTCTTGGATTTAGGCCACAAATCCATTTCAACTCGATCCACGTAAATTTTGGGTCCCTCCAGTGCACCGGTCTAGGTGTGGCGCTCGTCGCAATGGACCTTTGTCCAAAATTTGAAAAATTAGGTGTTGAATATCTCCCAAACCGACGGAATTATAAGATAAAAATTACTATTGATGTCTAAGGGAAAGCCATATGTGGAGATTTCAAATATGCCCTTGCATTTGACCTTCATTTCAAGGTCTAGAGGGCAAAAATTTTCTAAAAATGGGATTTTTCGCAAAAAAAAAAATCATTTGTGCAGATTTTCAAAAACTACACAGACTTGACTCATAATATTATGGACAAGTGTAACTTGGGTTTATCTTTCATCTTCGTGAGTTTGGGGTCAATTGGTGCATTATCCCGATAGAAGCACCGGTAGATGCCGAAATTGAAAACCAGAGATACGCCCATAGTTATTATTAACTGGTATGGGCAGTCATATACTGGCAATGTAATTGTGACCTTGAAATTGACCTTTGACCTACTTTTCATGCTGAGCTACACAATCTTCCGGCCTTTATATCTCCAAAACTGGCAGAGATATGCCCATATTTACTGTTGATCTTGAATAGAAAGTAAAGTGCTGGCAATCTAACCGTGACCTTGAAATTGACCTTTGCGTGAACTGCACTTCATAACTGACAGAGATGCCCCCATAGTTACTACTGAACTTAAATTGAAATATTACTTTCTAAATATTATTATCAATCTAACTGTTACTTTGAAATTGACCTTTGACCTACTTTTCACCACAAACTGCAATTTGCAAAATTTTATCGTCCCTTATATCTTCAAAATTGGCAGAGATATGCCCATATTTACTACTGACATTGAAAAGAACTAATATATTGACAGTCTTCCTTTGTCCTTATATTAGATCTTTGACCTACTTTTCATCATGAACCACACTTACCTAATTTCCAAGCTCTTATATTTACTACTGAACTTGGATGGGAACTCCTACATTCACAATCTTACTGCAACCTTGTACATGTATTTGACCTTCTACTTTTCCCCACTATTTTGTTGTTAATTGTAATTTTATACAAAAAATTTTGAACCCTTGTGTGCTGCATTTTGTAGAGCTTATCGAGCACAACACTGGAGGTGGTGTCCCTTTTTTCCATTCGAATGCGCTTACTCCAGCTGGTAGTACAATACCCGGGGCGGTAGCGCCTCTCTGATCCTTTATTTTTGCAAGATTTTCATACAGACCCAGAAGACGGCCTACATGTAAATCCGCCCCTTTTTCAATCAATACACCGATTTTTCGCTACGTGGCCTCAAGGTCATGCACAGCACCCACATGTTATGTAAATATCCACGATGCTCCAAATCGTACGTAAAATTGCATTCGATTTTACCGTGCGGTGCTCTTAGCAAATGTAATCTGGACTATGGTAGCGTTTCATATCAAAAATGATCCGTTTCGCTTGTTTTGGTATAGTAATTCAATTCACCAACACACGATATGTAAAAAAGCATTTGAATTACAAGTTCACACGACTGATTATATATATATGCAATCGCATTTTAACAGCAGATGAATGCTTCAAATTTATTCGACTAGATACGATACAATCCAATGTAGGCCTATATAAAGCCTAGCTAGGTCCCAACTACGTTTTGGACGCACGTTTTTTAGGTTCCTTGCGTCCGTCTAGGACGTAGCTAAATCGCAGGGAGGGAATCAAGTAAAGCCTAGGTCCCAACCGAACGTGTGGTCTACGGTTAAAAAATGGGGAAAACGTGGGAGTTCGTGCGTGAGGAGCACGTCCATCGTGCGCCTTTTGGAGGACGCAAACAGCACGTAGAAACTTTTCGACATGATCAACAGCCGCTACGTGCGGTCTAGCTACGTCCTAACCGGACGCAAGGAACCAAAAAACCGTGCGTCGAAAACGTAGTTGGGACCTAGGCTTAACTTTTCGACATGATCAACAGCCGCTACGTGCGTTCTTGCTACGTCCTAGCCGGACGCAAGGAACCTAAAAACCGTGCGTCGAAAACGTAGTTGGGACCTAGGCTTAATAAACAAGTATACTTGCGGTAGGCGAGAAATTTGCTCACATGATGTGTGCGCACCTTCACGGGATGCATACCGGTATAATCATATGCTGCATCTGGGTCTTTTTTCTTTTTGACAACCGCCGTGGCATATATTGCTCAAAGAGATGCATGTACCTGTATTTATAGCTGTTTCTTAGGCTCTATTCCCAGGGCTTTAGATCGATCTATCCCCGCGGGGAGTCTCACTAGAATACCGTCAGATAATCCGGCTTCAATGTCCGTCCCGCCTACTACAAGCAGTAAGGGGGTAATTAACTTTCGTGTCCGCCCGGCTGACAGCAATTTAGCGTGAACCCCCAGGGAGTTGGGTCGATCTAAAGTAGATCGATCTAATCCCTGGAAATGGGGTCTTACATGTATTTTCATTATTTATACACAAGTGACTTACCACTTGGCTGTGTCACTTACCAACCCAATAAAATCCCGATGCACGTGGAATTTTTGTAATAAGGGCTTTATATTCGAAAATCGTTTCTATCATCACCAAATCTCCACTTTCGCTGAGACATGCCATCCTTGCATCGGAGAAGTTGATGTTGCTGTTTTGTATCAGGAGACACTTGTTATGTACGTTTTCGTAACGTCGTGGACATCCGCTGGTTCTGACTAAATTGTGTAGAGATATACCAGGTCTTAGCGTTAGTTCAAAGGCATAATAAATGTACATGTAGATCATAATGTTACATGAAGGTACAATTACAATCCAGTTTGAATGTTGTACTCTAAATGTATACGTAATAGAACACTGTTAAATTGGGGACATTACTTACATCTGCATTCATAACTGCCTGGAAGGTTTATGCAGTCCATGTATGGATCACAAGGATTCATTCGAGTACATTCATCGATATCTATGGATTAAAAACAATTTTTTGTTATCGAATAGAATAAACAGAACTAATGTGTTATGAGCATTAATTTCAATAATTCCTCTCATCAAAATGTTTTAAGGTTTTCAGACGGATGCTTCAAAGTTAATCGACTAAATACGATGCAATCCGATGTTTATATACAGTACCAAACCTGTGCAGTTTATTCCAGAGTACCCAGGCTTACAGTGACACTTGAAACTTCCAGGAACGTTGATGCAAGCGGCGGTTGGCAGGCAGGCGTTAGTTGATTTGCATTCATCGATATCTACAGTTGAGGAGAAAGCCGTCGTCAATACAATTCATAATACACGTTATATATGAAGTGAACATGGATTCCGCACATGTATAATGCATACACGTTTAAACCAATTTTGCTAGTTTCTAATTCGTCTCTAATAAAGTCACCACGCCAAGGGTTGATCCGAATTTATCACTCCATCAGCCGTAAAATAGCTTAAGAACTAAAACCTTCTTCAAATTTCTGGACGTAAATTGACCTACTTATCCGACTCTCCAGATCGCAAAAGTCAAACTGTCGTAGTGATGTCTGGCGTGTTAAATGAGATGCCCAAAACACAAAAGGAAAGCAGAAAATATCCATTCAAATATTATTTCCGGGACATGTGAAACGAAGCTCTTTGGTAAACTCTAGGTATTGCTCTTTGAAACTGTATGGTGGTAACTAGCTGAATTTTGTGGCAATATTTGAAATCAAATGCATCTTTAAGTAAGAGTCATTTCTGATCTTACAATAATAATAATAATAATAATAATAATAATAATGATATTTATTATTGTTGTAGTTGTTGTTGTTATTATTATTATTATTATTATTATTATTATTATTATTATTATAACGACTACGAATACTGATCCCAGATATAAAAAACTGAAATCATATGCACCAACAAATGTCTTTAATTTATAGGTTGAAATTCTGCACCCTTCCTTTTTTATCTGACTCTACTATATCTGTACTTATTCCGAAACCTTGGTACTTTGCACAGACATTCAAGGGAGATTTTGCTTTCTTTAAAAAAACTGAAAAAGTATTGCTTTTTGCGGCATAGTGTTTTTAATTGTGACTTCTTCGGAAATATAATTTAGAGCTTTTGACCCATTACTTAGTCTTTAAGCAAACGATTTCTGTAAAGTGATTCACATGTTTCATACTATTTTTGTCGTTTTGACCTACGATACCGTACCTGTGCAATATGATCGATTGACAGCACGGTATCCCACATTGCATTGGCATCTATAGCTTCCACGTGTGTTTAAACAGACAGAATTTGGTCCACATGCGCCCTGGTATTTGCACTCATCAACATCTGAATAATATATATATCAATTGTTTCTTTCACGATGAAACATTTATTTATAGAATATTTAACCCCGGCAAAGTAGTTCTCGTAATTGTCCTGTCTCAGTGGCGTCTACCCTACCGACTAGAGAATTTTTGAACAATGAGCGCATTCAGAACAGCGAACATCCGCGGATCAAATATGGCGACTGACTAAAAAGCTTGCCGCTTACAGGTAATTCCCGATTAGACACTGAATACCAGTAGATTCCCCGCGGGGATTACGCAACACGCAATCAAGTGGATCGGCCATATTTGATTCGCGGATGTGTTAGTCGCTCAATGAGAGTTACTGATTCGGGTATACGTGCCAAAATAAACCACAACAGTTTGTTCTAAAAGCGTTTTGTCTAACTTATCAAGCCTGTTTGACTTTCATTTGATCCAAGCAAGATATGGTGGATAGTCATGTATAGATGTTTTGTGTTGCAGTGGTATATAAATCGTTAACAAGAACACTACAGTACATACACAGTACATACACAGGTGTAGCAATTGGTCTTTAAAACTATAACCCTGTTACTGTCTGAAGTAATTCACCTATGCATGTTCCGTTCAAAGCGTTCACAAAACCTGGGTTGCATTCACATTTCCACTTAGCGCCAGCACATTTGCATGGAAGTCCGTCACAATGGGCACACGGAATTGTTGGTTCTGGAAAATATGATTTTCTTTAATGGATATTATCTCATCTCCCACTTTCCTTCTCGCACGTTCCATAAAATTTCACTGACCATGAAAGTAAATTAAAACATTAACATCTGCATACCTGTAGTGTTAGTCCAACCATTTAAGTCAACACTGATGTTGCACGAGCGACAGGCTTCATGAACCGGGTCAGTCTCTCCATCTTCATAGCAGTATCCATTTATCTTGCAAGCGTCGGACTACAATTTGTAAAGGTGACGATAACTCATTTAGATGACCAATTTTGCTAAAACTTATCAGAAGATATGAAAAGGATATCATATTCTACATTGTCACGTAAAATGGCGGTAAAAACGTACTGGTAATTACTGAGCAACGTTGTCATACATGTCTTGAAACTTATTTGATAGCGTTGACTCCGATAACTATTTAAACTGCTTTTATGTAAATTTTATTGTTAAATGTGTAACTCTAAAGATTTCATCTGAGACTATACAGACTGCCTTCGGTTCTTGAGACAAATACAAGTATATATTCATCTTTTAAAGACAGCGGCACCGAATGATCGACCTATGGCGCCAATTATAAAAGTATTTTGTCAGAGATAGATAGATAGATAGATTATACATGAAGGTAGATAAATTTGACTAGCAGTAATTGGGGTATACTACAAAAACATACCTTCCTAATACAAGCATGTCCGATGCATTCGATACAGTGAGAGTCGTAAATAGTCACATTGGATGGGATTGCAGAAAAAAACTGTTTGTCATTACTTATTGTCAAATCAAAACTTTGCAGTGGATTTCCCCGGATGGCTGTTTCCTTCAGTGGGGTATCAATTTTCTGCTTTGGAAGCGGGCAAACCATCTCAGCAAAGCTCAACATTTTACCTACAGTTTCGAATGTAGACTTTTGAAAAAGGCGCTTCCCTGTGCTGAAATCCACCTGTGTAAGAATGATCAACGAAAATAAAAGTCCACACAGAAGAATCACTACGCATAACATGTATCAACAAGGAGTTGTGAAAACAAGCAGTTTTCTCTAAAAAATTGTCAACTGTCATTGACATTGTTCATGGTTCCAAGGAGTTATATTTGCTACTGTTTTTAGGGATGTTGATCACTTACTGTTGAACGGATAGTTATACCAGACAGCAACGTTTTGCTCTTGTCTCATGAGCATCGCCCGGTTGAATGTACACAAGTCATTGGGTGTTGGTAGACCTGTAAACGTTTCTCATTTGGGCTAGTAATTGACAGAATGACCTGGTTATAGATGGGGACAGCCGGTTTCCCTTTTGCCCTCTGGCAAGGGTTTTAGTGTTTTTCATGGAGACAGAGTGACTTATTTTCATACTATATTCAGCTATAAGCAACAATAGACCCGAAGTCGACAAAGACAACAGGACCCACCCTGGATAGCGAACATGGATACCAGCTGCCGCCCTCCATCTATAACCAGGTCATTCCGAATATTACTACCCTGAGTGAAGTCTGCCAACACTCAATGACCTGTGAACATTCAGCCTGACGATGCTCATGAGACAAGAGCGAAACGTTGCTGTCTCGCATAATTTTCCGTCCCAAAGTTCATGATCGACATCACTAAAAAAAACAAAAATTTACATTATCAATGAGTTTTTAGCAGGTAATACCAACATTCACTACCTCGGTAGCTCAACAGCCACTAACGGAACATTCTCAATGCACATATTATAGGCAAATAATATACCTCATTTAAAACAAACCGACACGTAAGATTAGCACCGTCCACAGCGTTAGATACGTCAAGATTTATGACTTCACATCTTCTTTGTCGAATGTCGCAGAGGCCGTCGTCGCCAATACCATATACTTTTGGCGCAAGATCCATTTCCACAGAACAGTCATTTGAAGTAAAGTTTTGGTGACATTGGCATGTACCATCTACACAATCTCCATGGTCACTACATTGATTTGGACAAATCCATTTTTTTATTGTGTCCAGATCTGGCATGATGAAGGGTTTAACAGTAGATTTAGGGGTAGTAAATGTCGCAGGTAGAGCAGGCAGAAGGGGACCCCTGGTTGGAGAAACTGGTATTTCTGTTGGCGGTGGAGGTGGTGGTGGTTTTATTTTCTCAGCCGTTAGAAGACAGAATGATTCCATCGAAGCTACAGCCATGTCAGCAAACTTGTAATCATCCGTAAGCTGAAATCACAAGGTCACTTCACATTCATTGATAAAATCCAAACATTTCAGGTCTCCTAGGTACATTCGTAGTCCTTGATATTTACATGTAGCTGATAATGTGAAATTTACATTACATGGATTAAAATTAATTTAACAAAACTTCATTTTTCTATTCACGACTCATTTAAATTCGAAATTCAAATCGCACTGGGATAGATGTGGGGTACCTTGATATCTTCGATGCACTGCCTTCTGCTAGAGTCAAAGTCAAACTCCGGAACATTCTGACACAAATTGTAAATAGGAGAAGCCTGAATAGTTCGATCGCAGTGATCTTCCACCTGCTTCTTAGTTTTACCACCTAGGGTCGGCCAGTCTTTCATGACAGGAACCACGTTGTCTTCGTTAAAATCAAACTCATATTCATAACGAGAGAAATCTTTTATTTCATCGTCGGTGATGTCTTCTCCAGCACGGAGATCACGCTTGTGTCTTTTATTATTGGGTCTTTGTTTTGGTGTATAGGGGGTAATATGGGTCAATTGTTCAATATTGCCTCTGTCGGTTATCAGTCGATTGTAATCACATACAATTCCGTTTTTTTGACAGTGGCAGTAACTTGTTTCTCTCCCTTTGTTGACACCTGATCTTTTGGGTATTATGGTATGATTAAAGTACGAGTTTAAGGGACTGATTCTGAAAAAGAAAAATAACAAAAAAGTGTAATAACAATACTTCAGGCAGACCACCGCCTAACCCTGGTATAATTTAACTACAAGACAAACACACATCACCTGAATTTGAAAATGTCATGGTTGTATTTAAACTGAAATATGTCTGAATGTTTACGGGCTGGTAACAAACAATCTGTACCAGACGGGGTCAATTCAAGCGAGATTGTAAATGTTCAATTTATTTTATTGCTTTTCTTTTTGAACAACCTGTATCTTCCAAATTATTGCTTAGTAAACTTTTACTTTCAGATATCAGTAAATGTAATACCTCACGAACTTGACAATTAAACAACTGATTATTCACACAAGCAACGAATATCTTGTAGGCCTATATCATGTTGAACAGAACAAAATAAAAAATTTGTCTCATAACAATATGTTATTAAGACACTGGTACAGGTTGATTGCGACAAGACCGATACTACATTGTTTTTCCAAACAGTATAGATTAACACAGTGGGTTTGACAAAAAACACTAGCCTACTTTTGCTCTAAGTGGAAGTCATTGCTTGTTCTATCCGGCTTCGGCCCATAATCGCCACACAAGCCTTCCAATCCATTTGCTTCAAAGTATGATGGTACATGCACAGTAAGGTCTAGACCCCATCTCGGATTGA
Organism: Lingula anatina; assembly: GCF_001039355.2. Next base: position 42,723 of record NW_019775247.1, read on the forward strand.
TTTTAGCCCTGACCCGTGCACCAGATGGAAATGAAATCTTTAGGGTAAACAAAATATATATTGATTAATAAGTGAAAATCATTGTTACTGTTAGATGGTTTTAAAGTGTGCAATGAACATGTTGAGGTACCCTCTCATATCAGGGGCTTATAAAATAGTAAAAAAAAATTATGGCTATTTTGTAACAGACAACTAGGGCACCCTGCGGTAGATTCATATGTACCACGTAAAATAAGGTTATTTTATGGGGTAGTCGGCTCATGCCTTGGTTAAAATCCACCTCATAATACATCCTTTCGTTCCCAGTGGTTGATTACCACTCTTAAGTCGCCTGGTCGCTAAAGGCCCATTTACACTGGACGGTGTCCTTTCTGCGTCCCTTCTGCGTTCAAAAATGTGGTCAGGACGCTCAACGGTCGCCAAAGCAATTAAATCGTGTCTCAGTGTAAAGGCGTCTGCGTCCGTTGTGCGTCCGTTGTGCGTCCTTTGAACGACCGAATCTTGATTTTACCTGTAAAACTGCGAGCAATCTGCCTGCCTCCACTGTACGTCCCCTGTGCAACCCAAGGCGTCCATTGCGATGTTTGAGCGACCGTTGAGCATTCTTGCTGCGTTCTCTGTACCTTCATCGGCGATCAGTGGCGTCTATTCTACGATCATTCTGCATCCTGCTTGACCGATGAGCGTTGTTTGGGCGTCCTTCTCTATTTTCTAACTCATATTTTTCATCGGTTCCAACCAGGTCATCAAATAAAGAACCTTTCCAGCACTCAAAACAAATAAATGGCAATAAACGCTTTAAACTATAGTGATGCAAGGTCTGTATGGACTGATTATCGGCCAGATGCTCATTGTTATCCTTATTAGAAGGATGGACAGGCGCCGAAAACGAGAAAGTGTGACTGACACAACATAGAATATTTGAATCCGTTTTCAAATGACGCATTCTGCAAAAAATTCTGACAATTAATGCATCTTGTAAAAAAGGCAAAATATTCGTTTTATAATAACCTCAAAAAAAATAATAAAAAATGGATCGTTTCATGAATTTTAGGGGAAAAAACAATCGGAGGCTGATATGAGACCACTGTTGCCCTAAGAATTCCTGTCTGGTGAAAAATACCTCAGCACGGCCCCGTTTGACATTTAAAAAAAAGTTCTACGTGCCGAACACTGGACGATCTTTGAGTTTTCATTCTGCAACCAAAGCGATGCTTGTGCCTCCTTTCTACGACCGCGGCGATGCTTGTGCGTCCTCTCTGCGTCCATTGATACCCCCTTTACACTGGACTGCGTCCTTTCTGCGACCATGAAATTTGGCAACGCTGTGGTCTTAATAAGGAGACACGAGCATTGATTTTGTATCAGAATGAATGCTCAATGATCGGCCAGTTATCGGCACGTAAAGTATTATAATTTTTTAACTCTCAAATGGGTCCGTACTGCTGGACGCAGAAAGGACGCCGTCCAGTGTAAAGGGGCCCTGAGCGACCATCCTCCACCGCGTTCTCTCTGCGATTGTTTTGAACATGCTCAAAACTTCGCGGCGTCCATGGCGTCCTCGGCGATGCTTGAACGTTCTTTGTGCGACCTTAGCGATCACTGTGCGTTCTTTGAGCGTCCGACGACGTCTTGGCCAGTTTCATGGTCGCACAAAGGACGCAGAAAGGACGCTGTCCAGTGTAAAGGGGGTTTAAGATCGTACACAGAATGATCAAGTATAGCCAAGGACGCCATGTTCGCCGCAAAATTTTGAGCATATATATATATATATATATATATATATATTTCGCGTACCCAGTAAAAGGTGCCATTTTACATATAACGTGGCTGTAGAAGTGAAGGGAAGAGAGCTCAGGGACCAAAAAATCCATAAATATACGCGAAAGAAAGGCCATCACTTCTTACACTTGCTACGCTGCAGATAAATAACAATAAAAAAACAACTTTAACTTAAGCCATCCACATGTCACCAAGATGACTATGCTTCTTTTCACCCCTTTCACTTGAACCTACCGTGAAGTCTTTTCCAGTGGTATCTTTGTATATATCTGCTCCTTCAGCAGGACACGATTCATCCTGGCAATTACCAATTCCACGGTACCATATAAGTGGTGCAACATTTTTATTCTTATGTTGTTGCCATGTAGAGTGACACAGGTCTACAATGAATATATCATCGTTTTCGCGTGCCGCAACTCCACAGTTACATGCTATGTCATCGTTTAAACAAGACCAGTGTTTTGCTCGCACCTGAAACCGTTAAGATAAGCAATTATAAGGATTGAAATTCTTCCTGCTTTTGCATAATGCATTCCTTGCAAGGCAGTGTAAAAAAAGAATTCTCATACACTCTCCAAATGAAAACGAAAGCTTGCACAGACTGCTTATGCGCCTCATGGACAATACAGATATAAATGTTTAGAACTAATCGTCATACTCAAATTGACTTGATTTATCTTAAAAGCGTGTATACGTAAGTTGACATATGCTTTCTTTTTCCACGATAATATGACCACGAAAGGTTACCTCAAAGAAGATACCTTCTTCTACTTTATTTAGCTTGGAAAGAAGAAATTCTCCCTTTATTTGGTTATCAAAAAGGCTAAAAAAGAATGTGTGGAAAGCTTCAGATTATATGATAAACTCATGTAAGGACATCTGAGAATAAAAACAATATACGTAAGTTTGTTTCTTGTATTTCAATCATTCCAATAAAAACGTTATATTTAAACTGGACCATTGAAAAACTTTTCATTTCAACTTTGTAATTTGTCCAATGTCAAACAATTACAAATCCACGTAGATGTATTAAGAGCAAGGAATTTAGATACGAGCATGACTTACGGATAGAACGTTTGAATGTATTGTTATAAATCATATTAACGACTGATGTAAAAGATATATATATATATATATGATTTAATATGATTTATAACAATATACATATATATGATAAATATGATGATATAACGATATAAAAAACAAGTCATAACCCAATGTACGTTTATTCAACGTCCAAAGGAATTTCTTTCACGAAAATTTACTGATTGCACAACCACGAACCCTACCAAAACACATTAAATTCACATTGTACATGTAGTATTTTGTGTACAGTTTCCATTACATTGTAGGATGCACCTGCATAGAACTATAAGTCGTGTAACATTTGTGGAGTTTTGTCGTTATGTATACGGTTAACAGAAAGTATGAAATCTTTTTGCTAAATTAGCAGAAAAGTCACCCAGTTATTCTAGTGCAAGCATTTGGTTATGATGGCGCTTACCGTGTGAATGGGTCTCATGAAACAACCTAACCTTCAATGATCACGACAGATAGTTCTACGTTCTACTACTCACACCCCCAGTTTAAACGAGGATCGGTTGCATAGGCGTTACTTAATACTAAAAATAAATCTATGGGTAACCTTGTAGCCAATGACATAAAAGCGGTAGGGGCACTCTTTTGTTTTGGGAGTATATATGTATTTTCATCTTAGCTCACGAGTCAGCATGTTTTATGTATGACCGAGTATTTTTAAACGTCTAAATCTAAGGATTTTTGTTTGTGTTCTTACTACTGCTCCTTTTAAGGAGTCGAAACCGCCTCTCTTGCTACTGTCCCCTTTGATATTTCGCTACATGTAGTTGTAATGCATTCCAATTTAGAAGCAGTTGTTGACTTCATAGCCATGCTTAATATTTGCCAAATTAACTCTCAGACAGTCTTTTTAAACTTCTGTTGTGACTTAGTGTTTTATAAGCAGTGTTTTATTTCATTTGTCAGTGTTGCATACTTTGAAATGTACCGATAGTTTGTATCGTATTCAACTTACCTTAATGCCCCGCTTTGAAGTAACAAATATAGTCGACCTACTGTTAAATGAAATGTAGCTAATATGAGCATTTTATGTTACTTACGTATTATCAAACGTTTTGAAATGGGGATCAGTTACTGAAGTACATTCTCCTGGACTTGCTTCTTTTAATGTGATCTAAAATTGCAATGTGTGCCTTTGAAAAAATTGTCCTTTTTAAGCAAATCCATTACGTGTAGGTCCATTGAAGGAGAGAGAGAGAGAGAGAGAGATTTGTATGAAAGTTCCGACAGTTATTTATCTCAAAAACTTTTACTGTACATCGTAACTAAATATCACGTAAACTGGAAAATACGCAAAATGGCATAGTAAAATCATACCGGGATGCCACCTAATCTGAATCCGTGCCAAATGCTTTTGTTGGGGTCCCATGGTGTATTGAGCGATTGTCGATCAAAGGTTAGTAAACGAAGAGATCCTTCTGGTTTTATGCTGCCGTCGAAAACTGGATAAACGGTGATAGCAGGCGAAGATCTTATTGGGAACGTTTCATCGCCTGTCCATTGCGAAAAGGCACTATAGCATGCTTCAGTGCTTATGTCACTTGCTGTACTCAGTGTGAAATTAAGCATGTCAAAACTGTGAGACGTTTTAGTAATAGGAATATAGGTCGCCAGTTCGATCCTAAAAGGTTGCATTTTATCTTTTGATAGGTTTATGTTTCTTACTTCCTCGAACGTCTGATACTTGAAAACCTAAATGAAAGATAGAAGCGCTTATCATAAATCATCACGTTAATAAGTAATAAAGAAATATACTTTTCCATTTTCGAGTGGGCCCTCTAAACCACCAATTTATGTGTGAACTGATTAAAACGATGTAATTGCGTGTATATTTTTCTAATAATATTGCCACATATTTTAAATCATTTCATGTGCGCCTGATCTGTAGTAGAAACAACGTGTAAAAAATGGGCTGTTATCAATTTGATTGTATAAAACACAATGTTTTATAAGTAAACACTGGTTGTTATTGGTGTTATTGGCAAAGAATGGGTGATTTTTTAAAGAAACTCATACAAGTCGATCTAGACAAGTAGATACGGCTATCGTTTTGTGACGGTGTATTATTTGGCTTATAAATGGTATTGCATTTTTGACAGATATTGTGTTCATTTAAAGATTTGCATACGGATGTTTTACATTGGATTTATAATTCAAGTCTGACGAAGACTATTGTTTTGAACAGATGTGCATAACTATGACTGACCATGACGTATACAATTTTAATTATAAATCTAAAAACCCTAGCAGTTCTAAGACAAAATCATTACTCTCAATAAGATCAAGGAGTTACCCCTTGATTGGATGACAGGTCCACTTAAACTGTTTCGCAAGTGAAATAAATTATGTAATTGTTTAAATAATAACCATGAGGTTGTTTTTAGTGGGGATACATTAAACTTTTGTTAACAAATTTATTCAGCTTATACAATGAAATAATATTCAGAGAAGTCGAAGATATGAAAAAGTGTGAACATTAGAATATAATCAACATAAATAAACTGAGACATGCAGATTATACAGCTTTGTCAACAGAATCTAATGCAGTCCTACTGTACAAGATTTAGTAACATCAGTCAGTAAAAAAGGAAAATCATACGGAATGGAATGAACATCACAAAAAAAAAAAAAAAAAAAGGAACGGTAGTAAGCAGGAAAAAATCTAGTGTAAGCATACATGTATAAGGAAGACAAATTCAAGTCAGCAGCATGGTGTGCCTGGGTAACATGATAATAGACAATGGAAAATGGGATAGAGAAATAAAAAAGAAGAATGTAAATTGGAACATAAGCATTTGAAACTTATCTAAAGTTGTGAGATCGAGAAACAGTACCATAAGTCTAATGGTGCATGTTTTTATTATATGCTAAATCTGGTCAACAGCTCAGATGCATGGAAACTTACAAAATCAGGCCTACCCAACTACCAGGATGGGCACCGAATGATCCGGTAGATCGGACCACACTACACGTTTTCAAGGAGAGGACCCACTCAAAAAGGTACAATTTATGATGCCGGTTTGCTGATCTTAATAAATTTTGATTAGTAAGAACTACTTTGAAAAAGTTCTACCTAAACGCTGAAAAGAAAAAAAGCGACATGTATATCATTTGTACAAATTTGGTTATATCGATTGTGTAATATGAGAGAGGGGGGTGGGATAGTTCCATCCCCATATTTCAAAACATGAATAAAGGCGATTTAAAAATGAAAACGGTTCTTTTGTGTGTATAGCAATTGGTTTGTTTCCTGCATATGGATTATAAAATGTTTACCTTTATTCCAGCAAAATAACTGTTGGCACTATATGTAAAACTGGTTTCTTGTCGCCTAGATTCCTTCCAGCTAGCATTAACTCTGCAGTTTACCTAAACAAATAACAAATCCAATGAATATGCATCTTGCAGCAATTTTGGTTGAAGTAGATGAGGGTGACGAAAGTATTGCATCATTTGTGTGATTAGTGCCCTATGTAATGACAAGATGGACCCGTTTCCGACAAATGATGCGTGGTTTATTGCTAGTGTAGCCAGTGATGAATTGTCATCCATATCCAAGGCAAAAGATCGCCCCTTTACAAGAAATGCTTTAATCCAAATTACATTAAGAACCTGGAGTGCCAACATTGCCCCCCCCCCCCCAAAAAAAAAAAAAAAAGAAAAAAGGTGAACCCATGGCAGCCATGCAAACACGTCACATTCGGCTCACGTGGCTAGTACGTTCCTATGCACCTTCCTATGCCTATGCCCTAAAGGGTGGTGGGAATATGGAGATCATGAGCTATCGCACGTAAGGTTAATACTAACAAAAGGACATGCCTTTTTAAGGGCAAAGTACTGATTTATAAACCAGTAATAGAAAAACCACCTTTACACAACGACTTTTCAATAAAATGCCAATTAAAAAACCTAACAAATCCCACCTGTTGCTCTCCATCAAGCTAAATTAAATAGTGCAGTACTTTTGTCACCCGGCCCTCTGCACATACCTTACTGGTAAACTGGGATGGTAAATTATGATACATTTGACGTGATGTTCTATAGACACTTAAAGTAATTGGTAAAGTTGTTTGAAAAAAACATGATTAACAGCAGTTTGGAATACTTTTCTTAAAGTTCTCAACTAGATCATTATTTATCACGATAATGATAACATGTACATATTTGTTTCTCGTTCTCACAGTTATATTTCACCACACTTACATGTTTTCCAATGTGTTTAGCAATGGACTTAGAGGTGAGTTTTGCCCGAAATCCAGTAGAGCAATCCGCAATTGCGTGCAACGCGTTCTCTCCATTGAAGAGAAATTGAACGTTAAATAAAGCTGATTCATTGTTTCCACTATTTGCATCAAATGTCACTTGGCAATATATGGCAAAGTCGTCGTCATCCACTTCTGGATCTGATATTTTAGGAAGACCAATCATCCTGGGGTATGGAGCTGAAAATAAAAGATGTTTTAAGCTCTAATACGGCAAGTGTTGCGTTTATCTTATTACGTGTTATATATGTGACCAAACTGTCTCTGAAACACAAAAAGAGGAAATGTTAGAAATATATAATTTACTTTTCTTTGATAAATGTTAGTGAGCTACTCTATCATGAGATGTTGCATCAAGAATAGGCTTTTCCCAGACCTTAAAACAAGGTTTCATATTATTGACTACAGTATCAGTCCTAAAATAAGCTGCAGTGTGTATCTTGCTTTGCGTGATACATTGGTCATTTTTACGATACTTATAATGAGAATCATAAAATGCCATTAATAAAAACATTATTTACTAATTAACTTATGATTTAGCAGTTTAGCGTTGCAAATTTGAAGTATAGGCTTTATACTTAATATGGAAATTTTCTACAAAATATTTATTTTCTCTATCACTATTTTAAATCCGAAACTGAGGTGTCACTCCGTGTGTAGCCAGGTATGTTACCTAACTACCACACAACTCTCAAAACAATTGATGCATGCAGTTGCATATTCTGTGGTAAGAAATGTGAGGGGTGGTCTTTCGGTAATTTCTGCCCTTGTATAAAAACGCATGGGTATGGTTGATCTTTGGAGTGTTTTTCAAGGACCAACAAAGTGATCGCCCTGAAACTTGACAGATAGCTTAGAGAAGATAGGTTCGACAGCTAAGCAACGGAGCTCACTATGGGATTCTTGCTCTCAGAAAAAATGGCCATGCATGGGCAGCCATTGCCAGGCAGTTCAACATTTATCAGGAACCGTTTGTACAGTCCCCCAAAGAAATGCTACAACAGGCGCACCTACTCGAAGACCTCGACCAGGGTATCCTCGTATCACGACAAGAAGACAGGATCGCCTTCTCCTTAGACAGTGCCGTACTGGTGGTACAAAGACAACCACTGTCTTCAGAAGAGAGGGGCAGAATGTCATTCAAACGCCTTTTTCAAGGTCCCTCGTGAACAAGAGATTACTGCAAGCCGGTTATTTGGCACGACGAACAGTGCGGAAACCACTGTTAACATCAGGTCACATGTAGGCCAGTGAATAAACAACTTAGGTTGGAAAAAATTGGTGACAAAGGTTTCTCAACTGATTCTGGTCCGTCGAAGGCCCTATATAGCCCCCAAAATTTCCCCCATGAACCCCCCCCCCATGGCAAAGTCTCATTGCCACAAAATTCAGCGACGTCTGTAGTGGGCTTTGGGACCACGGGACCATTTGGGGGTGGGGGGAGTCAGGAGTACTCTGACCCCCCAACCGCCTTCGATTTCTGAAAACTAATATTCCCCTCTTGAAATTAGAATTTTGACCAGCTGAATTATAGTTCTAAATCTAATATTCCCCTCTTGAAATTAGAATTTTGACCAGCTGAATTATAGTTCTAAATCGTACCAAATGGCACCGTTTGCGCTTTAAAATACCAAAAAATTTTGGGGCCCTTCAGGCGGCCCCGTACCTGACGCCGGGGTGGGGAGGACGTCGGTTTCGCATCCGCGGACCCCCCCTCTCAAATAATCCTGGATCTGCCCCTGGGCCCTAAACACTTATAATGAATGTGTCCACCGAGAGGGGTATTTTTCCACACATATCCGGCGTAATAAAGCACATTTAATCTTTTAAGACCTGTGGCAGTATTCTTACAATCCTATAAAGACAGAGCACTACTTCAAGCGACTCTTTACTATGCTAAGAAGCACATAACTGTACATATACCTTTGCATTTTTCCGCATTTTCATCTTTGTCAACGTATAGTACATCACTGCCGTTGCACTGTAAACTGCTACCTGCTCCACAAAATGCTGAATCACAAATCACATCATGGGAGGATCTGTATATGAAGAATTCGGCAGCTCCTACACAGCATTTTTTTATTTTGATATCTATGGTAACACGATCTGCACGACAGTACGTTTTACCATCGTAAACAATGCACCCTTCACTGGGAACTATTTCGTTACATGATAGATCGGAAAGTTTGGGGTGAGTTCCTTTCAAAAATATTGGCCAATTGGTGTTGCAAGACCCGCTCATAAGATTGGCGGTCGAATCTGCCATCCTGTCTCCTGCCCGGCCAATAAATCGAAACCACTTTGACATTAAAGCATTGTCGCACAGTGGTTTTTGTCCTGCCATTAAATGTTCATTTTGGTTTCGCCGAAAATTGTCAAGCTTATCATAATTGCTCCAGGAACAGGGATCGTCGAATTGCTTCCAGTCACACAACAGGCTGCCTACACAAATGTGGACCACCAAAAAGGCAACAGACCCTAAAAATATAAAAAGTAGGCCTACACTGTTTGCCAATACAAGCCGTTATCGAGCCAATAGCATATTTTGCTTAGTCCTCCCTAGATGTGATACTGTCTTATTTGAAGTTAATTAAATTAACATCTGTTTCATGACAACAAGAGGTACAGCCAATATTTCACTGATTTTTTAATTTTCAAAAATAAAAAAGTTGACTTATTGGTTAAAGTGGCATTTTGTCAGTTAAGTAGTCTATGATGCACCATTTGTTTGGTGGGTTCTATGTGTAGTGTTTCACGCCATGAAGCCAAATAGCCAAATAAAAACATTGTAAGTGTAGCATCCCATCTACATAAAGTAGTATCACGATTAAAAAAGAGAGATGCAAAAGGGTAAACATGGCGCATTTGAAACATATAATCCTAATGTGGTTAATTTGTGAGACTGGAATTTCTCACCCAGATCACCTAAAGGTAACTGATGCTCCTCTCTTTGACAGATTGAATTGATAATCCAGTTTAAATTTGCTACGTGATCGAGCACAGACGTATTAAGACGTCGACTGCAATCATAAAACACTAAGCATGCATATTCAGTCCAACATAACTGAAACATGAAAATATATAGTAAAGATGAAATATTCAGATGAAGCAAGGATGCAAAACCCCAAAACAATACATTTTAACCTGTACACGTACCGAAGAGCAGGGTCCCCATCTTGACAGTTGCAAATGTCGGTGTTCTGACTAATATCCAACGCTTAGATATATAAATGAACAGCGTTATCGGAAAACAAACACCGCAGAGGTCTTTTATGTACACATGAATCTGCTTATAGGTATTATCTGTAACGGATATTTATATATTGCGCTTATAGATAAAGTATGACAGTGTACATTACAAAATTGCGTCCAATGCTGCTTGGAAAGATAACATTTCTTCTTTACGCATTTTGGGCAGAGAATACTTGTAGAAATAATAGGCACATGATATGAAAACGTGTCATGGAACTTGAAGGTGCAAAATCGTGCTTTATTTGCAGACAACTTGTTTTGAAATACATGCTGAATCGACCGCCAGCGCGACAAAGAGCGTAAAGGGAAAAGAATTCCCGGGAGGCTGTAAATCGTTGTCATGTGGAATTTTGGCATTTATATAATCTGAAATAAAAAGCACTATTACTAAATGTTATGAAATGTGCATATTTTTGCTTCTATTTTGTATTTTCTGAACCATTAATCATGTTAGACATGGTATCTGGAATAAAAAGCACCGTTTATAACAATATACATCTGCGAGGTGATCATTTGTTAATATAAGTACATAGGAATGGGGGTAGGACAACCTTTTTGACCAATGTTGTATATCAGTTGCCTATACCCAAGGACAAATCGATTATCAATATAAATGGACAGCGTTATCGTAAGACAAACACCGCTTGAGGTCTTTTTATGTACACATGAATTTGCTTGTAGGTTTTATCTGTAACGGATGTTTATCTAGTGTGCTTAGAAATACGACATGAAATTATGCCCACTGCTGCTTGGAAAAACTTGTGACCTGCTCAAACAAAGAATTTTATTATTGAGGCCTTTATACATTTGTTTCGAAATTCTTTGTATCAGCGCGTGCGCACGCGTGCGTGTGTGTGTGTATGAAAGAGAGAGAGAGAGGTGCACACAGCATTAATAATTATTGGTTACATAAGGTATCAATGAATCTGCTTACAGGTCTTATCTGTACGTATCATATACATGTATTGTTTGGACATTTGATATAGTTTGGATTTTTTTAATTTCTCAATATATTTTTCGATTTATTTATTCTATCAATCACCCCCTTACCTATTGACCTTGAATAGGAAGTCATTTACTGGCAATTTAACTGTGACCTTGAAATTGAACTTTAACCTACTTTTCATCATGAACTGAACTTTGCAAGGTTTCCGTCCCTTTTATCTCTAAAACTGACAGATATAGACCCATAATNAAAGAATTGCCACCAATCTAGGTGGAGGAGGGTATTAAATCTGTTCACGTCTTGCTTCAGGCGCAGGCCAAGAACATAAATGGTTAGTATTATCATTATCATTATTATTATAATTATTATTATTATTAAATAAATCAAATAACTTCAGACATTTAGAAATGAGGAAATTGCAGTAGTATTTTTGAAAAGGACAGATTAATTATGTTTTTAAAATAAGTTTTGATTGTCTCTTTGTCTTAATTGTATCATAATTAAGTAAGCTTTCAGTTTTTTATAAGAAAACTTTGTCAAACAGCTGGTAAAACTGTACATGAAAGCAGTAATTATATGATAGCAGCCAAGAGCTGGTGGATGTAAAGTTACTGTCAACATCTTTTTACAGCTAATAGATTTTAACTGAATTATATTTTAATATTTTCATCTTTAATTTTTCAGGGTCGTCAGTGCAAAACTATTATTGCCTCTGTAGCAGCCACTTAAAAACCTTTAAAATGTCATTCTCGTAATTTCAGAATAAAATATACATTTTGTACATTTTGTTTTCCTTTCTTTTCTTAAATGAGGATACTGTTGGGGAGGGGTGATCAAAGTTCATGGGAAATAAAATCATCAATTCAAAAATTTACGAGTCACGAGAACGAAGTGCTTCACGGATCACCCTAAATAAATGGTGGCTACAGTAGAGGAACGGGCAAAAAAACTCAAATGTTATTGACGCCGCCCGTAAAATAACCAGAGATCTCCCCTAACTGGATTATATCTTGGAAGACAGAATGGAGAAAACAACAAAAGGAATTATGGAGGGGTACCACCCATTCAGCAAAATCTTTTTTTAAATTCTTACCAAGCAATAGTAGACTTTTAACACACAGGGGCAATAAATGGTTTTTAAGTAGTTTTTGCCTCTCTGCAGTATCTAATATTAATTCTTCTTTATAGCCTAGTTCATAAATATTATAATGTCCAGTTCTTTATTTAGTTTGACCTCTCAAATGAAAACAATTTATGATATTTATATTTTGATATTCTTATTGGCTGAATAAATTTTATTTTATTTCACTTGGTGGAAAAAAAAACACAAAGATCAACATAAAGCGCTCTATGCTGGACTTTTATTGGTAGACATGTCCACAGCTGCCATAAGCCCAAAATTTCTTCCCGGAAAGTAGATGATGTAAAGAATATACAAGTACATTTCATAAGACAGAACTCGAGCTCATATGTCTCCAAACATGCCAGGTGTCGATTCCTAATAGCAGGCAATCACTCTACCACTGAACCACCGAAGGATACACCCAAGTCATAGTTATGCCGAGACTGACCTTGACCCCTCTCCCCCCTCCTCCCACTCCCCAATAATACCACCCTGATATTCATACACTTTACTACAAGTTTGTGTTGATGGTTTTTATTTTGAATAAGTTGCAGATACAACTTTCAAAAGTGACAATCTGCAGATTCCTTTTAATTTACATATCTAGAGTTTCTGCTACTTACAAATGCCTGCGATGAGTTAAATTACCGACACAGACAGTAGGTTTACATGTGCAGCAACATGTCTTCTATATAAGGATTTATAAAGATATTTCAAAATAGAATTTTCTCTTTAAAATTGTTTGTATATTTTCTTTAATTAGACTTAAAAAATAATCATCGCAATGTACAACACAATACAAATCACTTCTCACACACACATTTCTCAAAAACATACCCAGGTATGTCTTTGAATATTTGATATCTTTATTGTGAACAAGTATGGTTTCCATGTTATTCTTCAGTTGATGTCAAAGACACAAAAACTGTGACAGAGGACATGAAGGAGAGAGGTAAGACAGCAGGGTCAATATAATAGGCATCTATTTATTACACTGATGGAATGTGACTGTGCATGTGTGCACACACACTCCTTACGTTGTGCCAACACATTTTACACTTTTTGCAAGTTCAAAATGATACTTGGCAAATTTCTTTATTCTCAACAGTGGTTAGTGTGTCAATGCAGCTTCATACATAAAGATGTTGCACTAATGACTTACTGAAGTTTATGTATAATTGCATCTCATAATGCCCCCTTTCTGGCCAATTTTAATTAATTAAATATATTCAGAAAGTGATGGCAGCATTGATATATATCCAGTTAAAGGGATAATAACTCTTCATATGAGATCTATATTTCACAATAAAAACATTGTGAATAACTCATAGAAATATATTTTGTTTTACCACAAAAACAGCAGTTATAGCTATTATTCTGATATCTGAGCTTGTCTTTAGACCACGTGACCTCCATTGAAGGCTATACTCTGTTAAAATCTCTTAAGAGATTTTAACAAAAAACCAAACTTTTTAGAAAAAAACCAGGGACTAACTTTGAATGTAAAAATGAATTCATTAACCATTGGTAAGTATGGGAAAATTGTTGTTTACTCCAGGAAAATTCATATTTTTTGGCCGAAACGAAGAGTTATTATCCCTTTAACTAGAAGAGCTCTGTATCTACTTTCAAATAATAGTTTTACAATTTCATGTGCTTGATACAGTCATGTTATCCAAATTTTCTTTTTGTTCTTCAGTAATGCACATCCAAACTCTCCAAAACTCTACATTAATTTCAAGGATACAATGCCATCTCATCCCTGTTAAATACCAGTGAACTGCAAACAAATACCTGGGTTTTTGGTATCAAAAAGGCAACACAAAGCAACCCAAAAAGAATGTTAAAACTCTAAACAGATTAAGATACATTCTTTTCTTGTAGGCAATATTTATAAGACCTTATTTGCATTTAAACTATATAATGTACCATAAAGTCCATTTCTATAATACTCAGGAGTAAGAATTACTCAATAATAGTGTTTGTAAAAGCAGAAACTAGTAGGTAAAATACTCAATGGTTCAACATTTTAAAGACTAAAAAATGAAAGACAAAATAGACACCTTATTATCTGTCGTTAAAATACTGAACATATGCTTCTCTTATGGCTTTGGCATCGTACTGTCTCATGTCATGTCCTGGTTGGTATCCGTTATGATTTCGATCTTCCTCCACCAAGTCCATCCACTCCTGGTCAAAGCCTTCATTGTGAACCACGACAACATTATGCAGTGTTAAGCATGCCAGGATGAGCACTGGCACAAATTCAGTTTCAAAATCTAGCCTGTGTTGAAGTATCTGCCATTTCCCTTTACATCTACCCAAACATCCCTCAATGCACATTCTTCCTCGAGTGTGGCAATAGTTGAAGTTCTTTTGAGCTTGAGTAAGTACATCAAAGTCTGAAAATGCTTTTAACAGCCAAGGTTTGAGGGGATAGGCAGGGTCACCTATAATCAAAATGGGCACTTCTACTCCATTTATCAGTCGACTTGACGGGGGGAATAAAGTCCCACTTTCTGCCTTTTGAAAGATGCTTGACTGTGCTAGTACTTGTGCATCTTGGACTTGTCCTGGCCAGCCTGATACCACATGCAAGACTCTTAGTTCATGATCACATATCACCTGTAACGGAAAGTTGAAAAAATATACAAAATGTGACAAAACTAAAATAATATAATAATAAATGCTGCTTCTAAAATCTAGTGAAAAAAAAGCCACATATAAATTAGAGCTGAACTCAACCTCCCAACCTTTGAACACATTCCAAGACTATGAAGTTCTAATATTATAACACAACTTAACACCACCAAAAAGTAATGAGGATATTTTTCATGTGTATTTGTAAGAGGGGTGGGAGTGGAATAGGTGTAACTGTACTTATTGGACACCTTTTGGCTATTAAAGGACCAAGGATCCTAGAGAGAATCATGCACGCTGTATATTTATTCTTCTTTACCTGACTAGCAATGGAATAAAAACATTTCCGGTTGTAGTAATCAGTCTTGTTTTGGCTTGGAGCAATAATGGGCACGTGTGTTCCATCAATAGCCCCTGCACATTGTGGAACACCCCATTTGGCCTCAAATCCCTCCACAATATTTTGTAGTCTTCTCCCAGTGGGCATCTGAATGAACTTAGGAGATAGATGGGTGGCTATGGCCTGCACTGTTTCTTGGAAAATGGTGCAGGCTGAAGATATCTCAATTCCAAACAAATGCCCAATGCTTCTGTATTCCATACCAGAGCCACATATCCACAGAGTCACTGCAACCCTGAGTTCTACTGAATAACACCTACAAAAGGCATAAATTTGAGTTGTTATTGCAAAATATTAATTTACATAATGGCAATTTCATAGTCTTGGTTATGAATATAAAAATACTTTGCCTTACAAGTTTCAATAACGGCAGCAATTATCCATGATATTTTCCCACATTAGTTGTATTACTGTTGAATGTTACAGACATTTTTATGAATAATCACAAACTTGTTAATTGCAAAATTTTGTAAACGAAAAATGGGGAACTGAATTTTGCACAAATGCAAAATTGGTCATATGTCATTCATACAACAATAACGTAACATGACTGTATAATTGCATACTACTTGTCATTAGCCTTTAGATCAACAAGAAGACACAGTAAATTTTAATGTTTGCAAACATTATGAGCAATCATATACATGCATTCCTCCTCTTTATATTATGCCACAAGAATGTGCTGCCACTTACTTTCTGCGGGGGTTTTTCTCCAGAAAAGGTCTAAGATCTAGGCAAAGAAACTGGAATGTTGCTCTTTTCATACAAAAATTTTCCATCCAATCTCCATCCGTAAAAGTCCGATTCACAATATGTTCCCACCAGTGGCTTGATCTAAAATGTAAATTTTGAATTTTATGTCAAGAAAAACAAACCCAGTTTTTACGGTACAGACAACACCTTTAGACGTTCCTTCATCGAGGTAAAGAAATTTTAATTACCTTTAAAAATATTTTAACTGTTCAAAATAAGACAAAAGTAAATACTAAATGTGATAATAATGTGCAAAAAATAATAAATGTGAAAAGTATGAAAATCTAAAGTCTGGAAAGTGATCCACCAGGGGTATTGGCATGAAGTGATTTAAATGTACCTGTGCTAACATACAGTGGACAGTAGCAGTTATTTAAAATACACCGATTCTAGTTAATTAAAAATCTGGGTCCCATACCTCGAAAAGCATCGCGTATTGCGAATAGCGATATCAGACAGGCTACAGTATTCTGGGTCGAGCATGTAATGGGAGAATTATGGAATCGAGACTCAAGACGTTTGGTTTCACTTTTTTTGATTCTAGTTTTTGAAGCAAATTTTATTCGCTCCCCAAAACAAATCAAATGACGCATGTCACCTACTTTTCTTTCATCCAAACAGTTTGATCAGGCGTGTGGAACAAGGCAAACATCAGCATAAGAACGAACTGCGCCCTCTGACGAGACTGCATACGCAAAAATTCTGCCATCCTCCTCCTCCAACTACTGGGGCTGGGTATCTCCGTGAACATCTCCGTGAATATCTCTGGTGACATTATCTCCGTAGATAGCCGATTCATTGCTGCTCTACGGGCCAATTCATTCCTTTTTCGTCTCTGTTTTGAAAGATAATAGAACAGAAGAGCTTTTTTCCTTCGATCGCCTCCAGCCGCCATGCTTTCTTCACCTCGAGTTTGTTTGATGAGCATGCGCACTTAATATTTCTCAGGTAGCTTCCGCATGGCGAATAGAGCCGAGATTTAATGACTGTACCCCCGCTGGGACGACGCGTGGGGATTCGTGTGAAAGGTGGAGAGACTATTAAAAGATTAGGCGGTTTTTCTTTCATGTACGTCCGCCATATTTAGTTCGTGGATTTGTAGAGCTATGGCTCAACTCGTTGACTGCATTCTCAACGAATTGAGCCAGGCTTTACAAATCCTGAGAATGAATCGACTATCTACGGAGATAATATCACCAGAGGAATTCACGGATATGTTCGGAGGCGAGATTTAATTACTGTACTCTGCAGGGACGACGTGTGGGGAGGCGTGTGAGAGGCGGAGAGACTATTTAAAGATTAGGCGGTTTTTCTTTCATGTACGTCCGCCATTTTTAGTTCTCAGGATTTGTAAAGCCTGGCGCAATTCGTTGAGAATGCTGCCGTTGTGAATGCGGTCATACTCACACATAGTAGGCCTACCCTACCATACCGTGCAATTACTGATAACTTCACTTTCGGTTTTATATTCCAGTATGTTCATGTTTAAATACAGTAGATATATAGTTCAAACTCCTAGGAATTTACATGAAAACTAAACTTGCTGTAGACAAAAACGGCTTTCTAGATCACTGGCAACTTTTACAGATAATGAGCCCGATTAACTTGTTTTAATTGACTTTTATACGTGTAATATTGAGAGTATTTAACGTTTTATTCATCTGTTGGCTACAGTGGAGGAACGAGGAAAACACAATTAGAAGAGATCTCCCCCAACTGGATGGTATCATCAAAGACAATGGAGAAAACAACAAAACGAATTATGGGGATCCCACCCATCCAGCAAGCTCTTTTTAAATTCTTACCCAGTAATAGTAGACTGTTGACTTTAAAGGACAGTAAACGGTTTTAAGTAGTTTTTTCTCTACAGTATTAAATATTAATTCCACTTTTAGGCTAAATTCATAAATATTTTAATGGCCAGTGTTTTAGTTTAGAATATCGGCACATGAGTCAATAAAATACCAAACAACTTTTATGGAAAATAAACTGAAATTAAATCTGGAGACTCCTTTATCTATTAGCATTTCGAATTTACATTACATCTCGGCACGTTCGTCTTCATCACCATCATACTTCCGTCGCAGTCCGAAGCGCGAAGTTCAAACAGTGCACATCAAAACCATAAATAGGAGTCCTTACGTAGGAAACATCGCGCTAGAGAACGGGTTTAATTAAGACATTCTTGTTAGCGGTATTGTCACTAATTTAGAGAATCGTGAACAAATCTGGATGACTCTATCTATAAAAAAAGCAATTGTTACCTAAAAATCATATACAAGAAAAAATAATGAAAAGAACGAAGGCAGAATAATTTTTAAATTAAAAATGGAATCTGAACAACAAATACAGCTTCAAGCAAATGAAATTGAATATAGAAAATCAAACTCATGATTTTGACTTATGCATTACATTACAATTTATTTTAAAACAATATCGGTACCTTGTCAATGCATGGAAGGACTGTGTGAAAACGACATACACCCTCCCCTACACATACACTAAACACACACACACACAGAGAGAGAGAGAGAGAGAGAGAGAGGTGCGATAATGGGGGGGAGGGGGGGCCAATTAAATCAAATGCCTTTTCCCCGTTGCCAACGCTCTCAAATCAGGTCTTTTATCCAAAAAATGTTTTATTGTATAAAATACAACGTATATAATACCACAGACTTTGGTCGAATGATGTAGCTGTGAGCATGAACTCAAAATATGATATAGCACTATCAACAATGAAATGTATTTTCTTGAAAAAGAATTAGGATTAGGTTATAATTACGATATATAGGTTAAAAAATGCGTGTCTAATGTTTCAAAGTGAGTGAAAATGGATATCTGCAAGACATTAAAATTTTGACTGCATTTCAATTTATTTGTGTTCGACAAGGGTGAATTTAATTAGGATACTCTCCCTCTCACACTCTCTGTCATTTTTGTTTCTTTTTTTGAAGACAAGAGAAAAGAATAATAACCATAACAGTAAAATTTTTCAGATGTAAAAAGATTTCAGAGTTAAAAATCTTGTTGGCCACTACAGTTCCTTTTCGTAGAGGTCCACTGGGTTTTTTTAAAGACAATTTCTGATTGTATAAATTGATAGTCATCAGATTATGCTCTTCTTTATTATGTTCGCGAATCGTGCACAAATAAATTACACTGAAACTTAATACCGCCTAGATTTATGTCAAAAGTGCCTTATTTTATAAGACAAAAGTTCTATAACTTTTTATATGCGGAAATCAAGTTGTAATTAAGCTGTGAATAAACTCATTAAGTTTGTTTGTAAACATATGTCAAGTTGGAAGCATTTATTTATTCTGCTTATTTGAAAAGGAGACGGCAGTATCTTTCATCGCATTTACTGAAAATAAAACTCTAAGATGTCTATTCTCTTCCTTGTTCCACATTTCTATTTCTAAATTTAAGATAAAACGAGAAAAGTTGAAAAATGGAGTAAACGTTTGGGTTTTTTTATAAACATCGCAAAAGGTACCGTGCTTATACATGTATGTAACACCCGTCAAAAGTCAGAATTGTATAAGGCTTTCATTTTTAAGATAATGATTTTCTGTTTGTGTTTGAATGCGAATAAGGTTTAATTATTTTTCCGTAAAGCTCTGTTTTGGAAGAACGGAAGGGAAAGTCTTTTGATGTAAAAATTTCATGTCGATAATTGAATGTAAATAAACGTTATTTTGGTTCCGAGTCACTGCTGTAATCATATCCAGTTCGTTAATACCCCTCTCATGTGGAAAGTGTGTGTGTGTAATGTTTATTTCCCGTCATAGCCGAAATCGAATCCTCCCAGTATACCGACCGATCATGGCATATTTAACCTCGGCCTCGGGTTGATCACTTAGCATGTCGAATTCAAGGTTGATATTCAGGATATATTCATTATCGACCTGCACCCCCCCCCCCCCCCTCCGTCACTGCACAGGGTAGCTAGAGGATATCTATGGTTTGTGTTATTTTTTTGTATTTGTTTCATTTTAATCATCCATTCACTGTGTTTCTTTCTTTTTTGATAAATAGCTAGTGGCATAAAAAAAAGATATCCAGTACAGCAAGTTGAAGGGGCTTTATGTCAGATCTTTTATATTTTCTTTACCAGTACACGTACTTACTCCATTGAAAATGTAAAATATATACTGACAGTCAATGAAAACGCATCATTTATAATAAAATAATATTTTAAGTTCCTTTGGCACATAAAGAAAATAACAGTTTTCGTGTGAAATATTACCCATTATTCAGTCACAAAAGGTGAAATAAAGGTCAGAAAAGATCGTTAAAAAAAGATCATTAAAATGCAAGGTCACGTGATCAAATCCCTTTGGTCCTGCCCAGCCTCCAGCATCCCCAGGACCCGCAGTCGCTCTTTCAGTGTCAGACGTGGCATCACGGAACTTTTTTTGTCATGTGTCATACTGGATTTGGTGACTACCTTAAATAGGCATAATTAATCACCATATATTGAACCTGATTAATTCACACCAATCAGGAAAAACACATGATTTTGTAACAGCTGATCACGAAATCAGGTGATCTGAAAATCACAGAAGCGGAAAATTTAAACATCCGAGTGGTCAGCCCACTCTGTTATGCACTTGTACTCGTTTATATGGTTGGAATCGATTCTCGGTAAAAGTACAAGAGTACAAAGGTACAAGAAAGTTTTCTGATGCGTTTTCATTGACTGTCAGTATATATGCAATTTCAAAATATGTATATATGAGTTAACGTTGAGAAAGGAAAATGCCATAGATAATAGTTACTAAAGTCAGATGAAGATACGACTTTTGATTTCCAGTTAATGTAAACAGTGATCTTGGTCATTGATGTAAACATTAAAATGATTTTTTTCTAATACATGCAAGAAAGTACTGTAAAAATTGTATTGTTGTAACAAAGGGCAACAGATGGGATGGTTTTTGTTTATAATGCATGAAATAAAAATTCTGACGAAGAAATGTAAAGATAGTACTTTATGAATGAATGTTTTAGTTGAGGTTGACATAACATAATTGAGGGAAAAGCATAGAGCATATTTCAGTCTGTTTATTAAATTAAGATTAGTTTTTATCAAATTCAAAATATCTTGAACCTAAACAAGCATTATTTGCCATGGTTATCTATGACACTTTGTCTTCTTTTACAAACTTGGATTCTAATATCTAGAAACTTGAACACGAGGTTCAGTAAAAGTAAAAGAAAGTTCAGAAAATACTCAAGGCAGATTTTATTATCACACATCAGTGAAGTTATTTTTAAAGAAAATGTCTATTTAAAAGTGAATGAGATCATTAATGGCAGTATATATCAATACAATGGGGAACTTTATGAGATTCTGGTAATTTTTTCCCTCTGTTGTAATGTATTAAATAGGCAGTATATTTGTCTATATAAAAACACTTCTGATCCATAAGAAATTAAAAAGGACAAAGTTCAATACAAAATATTTTCACGATTTTTAATATTTTTTCCTTAAATCATAAACATGGCATAGTTCTGCAATGGGGATATGAGGCCTCCATGAGTCTGTTTGATAAAAGTTCTTGCACTAGTTCTGGAATTATATCACTTAGTAAAAGGTTACACTGGCAACAGAGCACTGAGTTTTTTTTAAACTTAACAAGCTGTTTCTTCTCCTGCCTGTGAGCATCCTCTCCAGCCTTATTTGCTGAGAAAAGTAGGCAGTAACCATACACACAAACTGCCTTCAGTGTCTGGAACACAAATAAGTCCTCCACCAGTGCCACTCCTACCAGAGCAGCCCAGTTGTACACAGCGCTGTCACTCAGCTCTCCACCATACACAATGCTGAGATATACTGCCATAGCCATGGAGACGACCAGCAAAATGAATGATGGATAGATCAAAAAGTGGGGCAACTTTCTGTCCTGCTTTCTGTTGACCATCATCTCCAGTGACTTCAGCTCAGTGTATGGCACCTCATCTGATGGTTCTGGAACAGATTGTGTGGAAATGAATTATTGCCAAAAGTATGTGGAAGTTTAACTAAAAAATGATGCCGGCTAATATTACCCCTGTTTAACATCACAATCACTGTTTTAATTATAATAAGGGCAAGGAAGCTTATGTTGAAATCAATGCTCTAAATATCTTCAAAATGTAAGCTGAAGCTGGATAACATGAAAATGCATTATCCTTTTTTTATATATTCATTCTTTTTTAAAATAATTTACTGAAATGACAGACATTGATGATACCAAAATGGACAATTACCTTCCCAAATATTAACTGCTACATCATGTGCATTGTCTTTCCTCTTGCTGTTGTCTAAAATTGCATTAAACAAGGGA
>NW_019775247.1:70219-140039 GCF_001039355.2 Lingula anatina
CCCCCCCCCCGCCCGACCCTCCTCTAAATCCGCCACTGTTATTTGTTTGAATTTATACATATTGATCTACTTAAATAAAAGACAGCCGAAGGCTGGCTACACTACAGCCATTAGCACAGGCGGAACCAGGATTATTTGAAGGGGGCGTGCACGTGGATGCGAAGTCAACCCCCCTCCCCCCTTGGCGTGAAGGGTCCCGAAACATTTTGGTATTTTTGAAGGCGAACGGCGTCATTTGGTATTGTTTAGAACTATGATTCGGCTAGTCAAAATTCTAATTTCAGGAGGGGTGGATACGGATATTGGATACGGTCACTTTACAAAATGATGTGATCAATCCTTTTACCCCATAGTTACTTTGTCATAAATTGATGAGGGGCCAACTTACCCCGGGGTCCGACTAGCCCCGGTCTCCCCTAATTTGAAAGCATTTATAACATCATAAAAACCTTCTCTCTGACAACAAGGTGCGCTAGTAGTCTGTTACAAAATTATTGTATAATAAACTTCAATTTTTTATAGTACATGCATTTTAGAAGCCCTGAGGGTAATAAAACCCCACGCGTCCCAATCACACACTGTGAATCTGCAAAGTTCTATAAGTTTCCTGTTATCTCATCTCAGCAAAATTGAAGTCAATTCAAAACAGACCCACCCTTTAATTTCCCATCCAACCAAGGGAAATTTAAAGTTAACGATTTAGAAAAAAATGAAATAAACAGAAAACATCGCATGTTATACTTTGGTTGGGCAATCTGACAAATTTGATTTAAACTTTCAAAGATCAATATTTTCAGTGAGAGACAAGACAAAATGAAGAAATCCTCCAATCGAAGTAAACGTTGGTCATTGAAAAGTTTTAAGATCTTTACCAACTATATAAACTTTATTTACCAGGGTTACACCATAATTACAGTGCGAATGTGCATATAAATGTGCAAGTCAAGATATCGCCTGCGTCTGTCCTCGTCGTCGTCGTGCACATTCCCTTGTTATGACAATGAATTGATAACCATGTCGCTTTTTTGTTATTCTCAGACGTACTGGAGTGATTCATATCATGATAAATACAGTCCACGTTCGAATTGCAATTCTATTTGATCTTTTTTCCCTTAAATTGTCCACTTTTTTATATTTTTTCATTATACTGTCCATTACACTGTAAGACCTGGTAATGCAATAAATAAAAAAAACCCTTATCATTCTAAAATTTAAAGAATAATTCCGCTGCATTAGTATTGGAATAGAAGCCAAGGATAAATGGCAGTTTTATTGAACCATTTATGCCAATAAAGGTAAAACATGAATCTCAGCAAAATTATTATTACTTAAATACACATCTGAATCATGCACATGTGCACACACACGCGCGCGTGTGCACTGGTACGTGCACAGTATATTGCACAAGCACAGAGTACAATTTAGCCTTTGACACAAGAGCTCCGAGTGGAGTAGTTTTCAATGAATGTCAACGTAAGCGACGCAGATGTGTCAACCTCAAATACCAATTTTTTTTTTTTGCACTAAATCTACGTTCCACCAGATCCAAAGATGTTCCAAAATGAGCCCAATACACTTAAAGGAAGTTTAAATACCTCTCTACAGAGTAACAAGTATGTAAAATTCAAGATTTCGTTGCTGTCAGTCACAAGCAGGTACCTCTGTCTAAACGGCCTTGACCTATAATCGTATTATTTGACTAGAGTCTATGCAAATCTAAGTGTGCACATATTTAATTTTATTTGTTCACTATGATTTTCTGTCGCAAAAGATGTCCTAAATAAATAAAAAAATCACACTAAAATGACTTCATTTTATAGTTTGATATAAGTGTAGTTTGTGTGACTGCATTGAGGGGGTTTACAGTTAAGACAATTCCTTTTTGAACGGTGACAAGTGGGTCGAGTCCATTCGATTTGAGGAATGACAGGTGGGACGAGCTCATTCTATCTGAGGGGTGACAGGTGGGGCAAGTCCATTCTATCTGAGGCGTGGCAGGTGGGGCGAGTCCATTCCATCTGAGGGGTGGCAGGTGGGGCGAGTCCATTCCATCTTAAGGGGTGACAGGTTGGGTGAGTCCATTCCATTTGAGGGGTGACAGGTGGGGCAAGTCCATTCTTTTTGAGGGATGACAAGTGGGGCGAGTCCATTCTTTTTGAGGGGTGACAGGTGGGGCGAGTTCGTCCAATTTGAGGAGGGCATGCACAAAATCATCACAAAATTACATTGTAATGTCGGTGCAATAAGCTTCATAAAAGAACACTATTTTAACTTTTTAAAATAAGCTTTATAAAAGAACACTGTTAGCAAAGTTTCGAGGGGATATAAACTTGTATCATGCAGAAATAATCATTAAATTATTGGTCTCAAAATTTGCTTTTCCACAATTTCATATAAATATAACCTTTTTGTCTGCACACGGGACTGTGTGGAAATAAATCAACGTCACAAAATTAAATTAAGGGATCAATATATTTCAAACATATATTTTATTAAGACCTTTTCAAATAGATCGGAACATGTAGACCTAATTTTTTTTGGAAGAAGCAAATTTCAACTTTTGCCATTTCAAGTGTATCTCTCAACTTTCTCGTTTTTTCTGTTTAAATATTTAATTGAAGTATTCATATGATGAGAAGATCGTGAAATTTGAATCAATTTTCTGCAACAATAACCAGAACCCTTCAAAATGGACCCATATTAAAATTGAGAAAATGATATCCGGGAGGACGAACTCATTTATTCCAAGAGATATAAAAAACTGTCCAACTACAAAATAAAATACAGAATAGCTTTTCAAGAAGCAAAATCGTAAATTCACACAAATTGTATTTATAAATGTGGGCTGTTGGAAAATCTTAAACGTGTATTCTTAAAATGCTCAAACTCAATAATTTACAAAATACTATGTAGAGAAAAAAACTGTCTAACTACAAAATAAAATACAGAATAGCTTTTCAAGAAGCAAAATCGTAAATTCACACAAATTGTATTTATAAATGTGGGCTGTTGGAAAATCTTAAACGTGTATTCTTAAAATGCTCAAACTCAATAATTTACAAAATGCTATGAATATTTACAAACTTTTAAAAAACCTTTTGGTTTTAGATATCTTCTGTTACTGCAGAAATCAACAATCCCAAACACAATATTTACAGATCAATTTAGCGGATTAAATTCGAAAGTACTCAAACAATTACCATACCTTTATTATTAATTACCACTTTATCGACATTATTTTATATCAAAGTAAAAGAAACAAGTAATGACAAACGTATCTATTTAGCTATCATTAAAATACAATAGATACATGAATTTGCGTTTGGTTCCAGAAAGTGAATGAAAGGCTTGGTTGCTAGCAGGCGGGTGTTGTGCAGTACTCAGTATCTCAGAGGACTTCTGAAATTAGAAAGTGATGCAAACAATATTTGACTAAACAGGCAGACTTGGAAAATACAACTAATGCATTTTACATCAAAGAGAAGAGAAATGATGTGAGTGTTTACTGATTCGTCCGATGTTCAGGCTCAAATAGCACCCCTCAAAAACCAATCTACGTCGAGGTGACCTTACGCCAAAATTAAATTCTGAAGTTATTGATAAAGATATTTGAGATATCTTGCTTTGAACAAATAAACATTGAAAGCAATTCTTTAATTCGTGGAGGTTATTACTAAGGACGTTAATTTGTTTTACCTACTATTCAATGTTGTAATATCTAAAATCGTTCTGCAACACGCGTTGACCATAAAATTAGTGTACACGTTGATAAGGCACCCCTGACTGTCTTTGGACCAAAAGCTAGGAACTGTGACAAGCACCGTATTATTATCTAAATTAGTCCGTGATCTTTGTAGTATTAGTCCCATCTACTTATTTGCTAGCTAATATTATGAGTGACATAAAAGAAACGACAGGCAAATCATAACAAAGAACCGTAACATAATTACTTGTAATTTTTCTTGCATTCTTTAACGCTTTTTATATCTAACGACAGAGGTAATTGAAGAAAAAAGTGATACTTACGGAACATGCACTCGTGTCTTCGTCTCATAAAAGTTCGACCTTGCAACTGTACCACACTTGCTGTTGCGTCTTCACCCTGATGTGTCCTACTGCCTAGTGAGCATTGGGGAAGACAGCTCGCACTACGATGAGCAACTTATTGTTATGCAAATTACAGACAGGTATGGCCCATTTTAGGTGAGGGACTGTGGCTAAAACTGTTCACGAATGTTCACGGTCAAAAACACGTAGGCCCTACATGAAGATTTGACTGAGGTCCACTTGTTAAAATACACCACTTTATTCCACAAATATTGCACATGCGTCTTCCATCATGTAGTTCAATATTTCTTTGATACAGTACTTCCACAGAACAACACCAGAGAAAGAGGGTGTTAATATTTTTAATTGATCAATAGGCGTACTTATAATCCTGTTGTTGACATAATGGAACGGATAAATCCTAGTTCTGTTCAAACAAATAAATAAATAAACACCGAGAAACCCGTTTCCCAACATGTTATGGGCCAAACAATACGATATTTTATATAGCAATAATGAATCTTATCGGTAGAAATAGTCATGGGCGAAACAAGACGGGTCCTTTATAAATAACTGGCAACTGTCGGGATAACGTTTATTTATTTATTTATTCATTTATTTATTTATTTTTGCAAATATTGTTGAAATACTTATTTGTTGTTTAGTGTCTGCATATATGGGAACAAAACCTTAGTAGTTCGGGAATGTTATCATAGTGTTTTTTTATGCATGCGTTAGATTAAGTTGGGGGTCATCGGCAACAGACAACAATCAAGAGTGTATGGTTTTTATCAAGATAATTTAAAGGATCGAGGCTGGGAAGATTCGGGATGAGCGTCGCATCCTGTCTTCTCCAACACAATCCCACGAAGTTGCCATTCATTCTTTACTCTAGATATGAAATCTGCTAAGCTTAAATCGCTTGATATCAAGTATTACGACTGAGAAAATGTGATTGTTTTAGCCATTGTGATTGTAGTAAACCCGGGTCACCTTCCTGGGATGGGGATCCATGATTGTACCTTATCATATAGATGTAATGAAACTCAATCAGATAATGTATACCTTTGGGGAAGAGCTAAACGAAATCGATCGTGAGAGGATATTAACTCTGAGTAGTCTCATAAAGAAAAAAGGCGAGAGACTTCGTAGCATTAATAAATCTAAAAAACGCCTTGGTGTTATTTACAGATAGTTAATGATCTATAGTGATCATAGGTTTGATTGTAACATCTACATGAAGTGTGCAATCAGCTGAGCTATCCCCAACGAAAGCAACACGAAGGACACTGAAATATCGAAGTGAAAATATAATTTGTTTTAGGCCTATCTGTTGATTAAAACAGGATGTCACTTGTGCAGTTGATGGAATTCTTTTCTAAGCATGTTATCAATATAAATGTCAAACACTGAAAGACTTCATTTGAAAAAAAATATCGTACTTGCCAATTTAAGATTTCTTTATAATTTTATGAAGACAAAGCAAGCATTTAAACTACATGACTTTAAAATAGCGTGGTGTTTTTTTACTAAGCATCCTAGACAACAATTTCGAAATCAAAAGGAATAGAATTATTCATTGTGTGTGTGTGTGTGTGTGTGTGTGTGTGTGTGTGTGTGAGAGAGAAAGAGAGAGAGAGAGGGGGGGAGTCGGGTTGCAAGACGTAGGCAAATCTCCCTCTCTGGCAGTTATTAATATTGATAGGTATGATAATCTGTTATCACAAAACAACACTTTTATCATCACTGCTAATGCTAAACACGTTAATATTAGGTCATATATCTACCAGTCAGTACCGACTAGTACGTCTCTCAATTGTCACATAAACCGGTATTTTTTCATAGAATTAATGTACCATTCCAGAACTACGTGTTAAACCTGCCAGTAAGGGAAAAAGTTATTCTTATTATCTATCACTGTGTTTTTTGTTCTTCCTGGTGATATGATTGTTAAATGAGTAACGCAAATTCCAATTGTGGTTTTCTAACTATGAAATTGTTTTATTTTAGCGGTGACTTTCTATACAGTATACAACGATGATAGTAACGTCTGCTAGAAGATCAGTGATACGTGTTGTAACCTCTGATGCTCAGAAATATATGTTGCGGTATTAAACTGCTCCCCTTTTTACTCTATTCGGCCACCACGCCCAAAAAGCGGCCGATTTTCCAGAAAGTACCCCCAAATATTCAGAGCATCATCCATTTTAATTAATAAGATTAAAGTAAACATGAGACGCTCATCCCAGATCTTCCCAGCCTCGATCTTTTAGATATCCGACGCGTAACTATGAACGTTGGCTCCCTTTCCTTACCTAATCCAGTTTTGGTTTGTTTCAGCAAATTTTTCACAATTTTTCAATAGTTGAAGATATCAGACTTCACTTGAATTCGATTGAAATAAAGGACATAACGTCTCAAGCCAAAATAAGTTTGTGAGTAAAATTAGTTTTGAGTGTAATGTAATAAGATAAGTGGATACATGTGGAAATTACCCTGAGACAAGAGAAAGGTGTGGTCTCATGTAAAGTCGTGAGCAAAGTTTCCAGGCGAGAGCTTCAAGATTTATTTAATTTTTGCTTGAGACGTTACGTCGTTTACATTACAACATATTTAAAACGTTATCTATGAAAATCATCTTAATTCCACTGGAAAAGGTATGAAAGCCGTTTGAATAAGTGCATACCCCCCCCCCCCCCCCAATAAATAGATAAACAAAATTAAGGAACTTATCCTTTAAAATATCCACATGAATTTAAAACTATGTAATTTAACTAGAATATTATACTGCCATACAATGTACATATTCTAGTTAAATTAAACCAATGATCCATGTTTCCAACAGTGTTATGTCTTCTGCTTCATAAAAATAAAGGAAATTAATTTTATTAGAAACCACACCCATTTAAAACAATGTAATTTATAGAATACTAAACTGCAATACAAATCAAACCAATTCAATGTGGTGTAGACAATAATCCAACAACTTAAGCCTGACAACACCATAATTTTTTTAAAAAATCATTTTATTGCTCTTGAGAAAACATAAAAGAAATTTTATCATTTGGTTGTCTCAGTTAGTGGGTCAAAGTTTAAACAGACAATTCAGCCCCACATATTTTGATATTTAATTTTGAAAGAAAATCAGTCTCTTGTGATAACACATGAATTATCCAATGGCACCATCATAAAAGTGGACAAAAGAATGAAAAAATATTAATTCTAAATATCAGAGTTGCCTGATATAAAACAGACTGAACATCAGAAAACAATGGTACTTGAAGTGCTACACTCTAATTACATGATGAAGTGCACCAGATTTGTCCTTGCTGTCATGCTGATAGGAAGGTGGTCTCCTAGGCTTCTCTTCTGTTGATAAATCTGTAAAAATGTCACAATATTCCTTTAGAAGATATCCATTGCTTTAATAAATTGATCAATAAGTTGTTAAATAAAGATATCATTATACTGTAAAAGAATATGTTAAATACCCAGCTGCAGGAATCATTTCAGTTACAAAACATGCCACTTTTTCATGTTGTCCAATGCAGATCTTGATATATGTCTTAATATGTCTTAACCTGTTTTGATTTAAATAAATAAGTAAATAAATCCCACAGGGAGGAGTTTTACCTTAGCTGTCAGCTGTGGTACCATATGGTCTGATGTTTGTCTGTTACCCTGATCTCCATGACAACAGGTCCAGATGCTCAAAGATGGTGTTCAGAGCCTCAGCAACCACCCACAATTTCTGGTCCTTGGTCAGTATTTCCACAAGAAATGTGCCACAATTCTGAAGGAAAAATCAACTTGACAGCAACACTAGAAACTTTACAGACAGCAAACAGCAACAAACATTCCAACAACATTAGTAAAAGAATTTTATAAATTCTCAAACGAATAAAGATGTTCATCATAAGCTGAAAAAAAGACGTAAATGTTTTTCACTCTTCACAAGCTATGATGATATTCTGTTCATCAGTACACACTTTCATGTCAGCAGGCTTTTAATATTTAAAGTTGTTATTAACTGGACACAACAGTTTGAACATTTAACAATGGTACCATTCCCTATGAGTAAACCATGAGCAAAATTTACTTAAGCATATATAATGGCTGATATGGTCAGAGCAAAATGATAACATTAATCTACCTCTACTTTCAGACTAAACAAACTGGACTAAATTTCTGATTAAAGTTAAATAAAAATAAGAATTTAAATTATCAGGTCTAGGCTGGACAACAGATGTGTTGAACAAGGATAGCATGGAAAACATAGTGATCAAAACATGCAAACACATTCAATGCCTGTAACTAATACAGACATTAAACAAATAATTTCAAGGAAACAGATGCAATGGCATCCAGACAAGAAATATAACTCAAGAGTTGTAAAATTCTTTGAAAAAAAAAGATCTGTCTATAAAAAAATGAAAATGTTTTTAATTGTTCCAAATCTTTTTCTGATCAGCCATCAATACTGTCCCTGCCCTCTTTCAATATTTTATTCTTTCAAATGAAGACAACCATTAATTAACACTAGCAGTGAACCCTATGAGTAAAGCATCAGCCAATTCACAAAAAATTCAAATAGGCCATACAATATTAATTTATGTAATGAGAGAAAGAGATAACTATTAGTACCTCAACTTTTAGACGAAGCAAATTTCACGACTACATCACCAAGAAAACTAAATGACATGACATACATGTACCTATCTGGGGTACCTTGTAGATATGTTTCCATCTCTGTCTTAAAGGTGTGGAGACTCACTGATATTACAGATATTTTCAACGCTGAGAGGGATAAATTGTTTGAAACAGCAAAGCTGGCAAAATACAGTCACCAGTAAAAAAAACAGTAAAAAAACTATGCACTTGCACACCATTTAAAACCAATCTTGCTCCCATTTAAAAGTAACACTACTTGGTGAAGTTAATGAATTAAGTTCCTGAAAACATTTTATAAAAAATTGTAAACATTAATAAGTTTCCATTTCTCAAAACGTTGTCACAATATTTTCAGAAAAATTACAAAAAATATATTGTAATTAATTCAAATAAATGTTTAAAAAATGTTTTTAAAATGTTTGGAGAAAATGTTTTCACAAAAGTTTTCAAAAAACATTTTTAATAAGTTATTAAAAAGTTTCAATAAAAGTTTTTGAAAAACGTTAAAATGTTTCAAGAAAATGTATTCAAAAATGTTTGTAAAACATTTCCAACCTTTTGTGTTTTAAAGGTTCTTATTAAGTTCCAAATAAAAAAAGGTTTTCAAAAAAAAAAACATCTTTAAAACATTCTTGTAATGTTTCAAGAAATTTTTTAAAAATGATTTTTAAATGTTCTTTGGGCATATCTCTGTCACTATTAGAGATATAAGGGCTGAATTATAGGTTAGGTTTGTATAGTTCCTGAAAATCGGCAGAAATAATTTTTTTTTTTTTTTTTGCACAAAATTCTCATTTTTAGAATATTTTGTCCCGTTTCACCTTGAAATAAAGGTCAAAGGTCAAATCCAAGGGCATATTTGAAATCTCTATATATGACTTTCGGTCAGCCATCTATAGAAATTTTTCCCATAAAAAGCCAGCAGACGATACCAGTCAGGACTGCAACCATGTGTACCGCCAGCACCACGCTGATGGTACTATAACTCAGTAATCAAGCTGTTGTTTGGATCTTTTTCTATTACTATGAAAACAATTTAAAGGCTGTGCAATGGAGTTGCCATTTTAAAGCAGGAATTCATCTAAATTTAAAAGTGATAAAACAGAGAACAATGCTTATCGTTATTTTTACAAACTCATGACTCACCTGCATAAGTACCTTTCCAATGATGACATCTCTCTGTCTCTCCATCTCTCTCTTTCTGATGAATTTCATTAAAATCCTTATGTACATTGTGACATAATATGCTGCTTGCACTGACAAACATTTAATTAATTATCTTATTATTAAGAAATAAATTGCAAACAAAATCTTTTTTTAAATCTTGTTTCTTGGTCCCCTCAGTTTTTGAAAATGTCATCAAACTTTATCCATAATTAACTTTGTGCATTATATTTTGAAGAGACAGATAAACAGAGCAAAAAGCACAACCAGTGATTGGTGGAGTTATTAAATCAAGTTTTTATGTCTATCACTAGACTAATATTATTTCTCAACCTTGATTATTTAAAATTAATTGCATGTCAAATAATAGATTTGAAAAAAATCATTACTCATATTTCACTATTAACTGTAAATACAGGGTATGTTAGATATCCTTGTTAATCGCATCTGATTAATTCCTTCAAATCCTCTTCCCTCCCTATATTCAAAGTGTCATTTGGTAAAGAACAAGTAGACTTCTTTGAGGAAAATGTCATCATACCAGTATGTATATTTTGTGACATTTCTATAAACAATTGCTTTACAAAATTACTTATTACATCATCTACAGAACCAGCCTGGCATGTGTGACAAATATAAACTGACTGATAAAATCACTTGCTGTCTTTTATCTGGCTAGGTGTAAATTGATGGAATGCCCTGTTACCTGTTAACTAGTTAACTGTTAACCAATGACAGACAATTATTTGCAGTGCAGATAACATCTTTAAAACATTACATCTGAAGTATTGGAGACGAATGACTTCAACCAATCAGATATGTCCACTGTAACTGACAGTTAACACTGTCCAATAGAATGTCTGTATTCAAGATTTTATGTAGCAGTAGCCAACAATAACTATATATATGGCTTTCATGTAGTATAAAAACTGGGTATATTAATACAACCAGATCAAACAGACTCCAAGCCTGGATAAACAGTAATCAGAGATTGTGCTGCTGAATTTTAGTATTGGACAGGAACTTTCAAGCCAGAATAATTCCTACAGATTTTCCAAGTGATGGTACGTGCATAGCAAGTTTACGATACTGGCTTAGCAACGTTTAAGACACTGGCATAACTACAGCTGAGGAATTGTCAGGAAAAAGGACAACAAACAGGAAATAATATCTGTGACAAGACTATCACAACTAAGTTCTTGTACCATTCATGCAAAAATGCAGACTGGAGAGAAACTTCACAAGTGTAGATACTGTGAGAAAACTTTTACACACAAAGGCTATCGCACCTTTCATGAAAGAATTCACACAGGAGAGAAACCTTACAAGTGTAGATTCTGTATTGAAGCTTTTANGGCACGCTAGTAGTCTTATCTGGTACAAAAGTATTGAAAAGTGATTTTTAAATACTATTTAAGGGCCCCTGATATTAGAGGGTAGGCACGCCACTGCTCGTCATCTGTTAAAAGAGAAACTAAAATGATTTTCACTATCAATAAGTACTAGTGTGATAGGGACCATTCCCAGACCCTATTGTACTAACTGTGGATCGATCTATCTCCGAGTGGATTCTCGCTAAATTGCAGTTAACTTAAGCGGCTCAGATGTCTATCACGCCTACTGAAGCTGCTAGGGGGTAATTATCGTTAAGCAGCTTCAGTATCGTTCGCATCCACGTACTCAGTGGGAGATCAAATGCCTTGAACATATTCTAAACAATTCCATGCGCTGCTTATATCTTCATTTTAATACGTCGGAATCAGGGTGTTGGGAGATCGAATATAGAAATTAGAACGGTTGAGAGAACAGAAAATATTTGATAAATCTTTAACTAGAGAGGGGAGTGAAATGATACTATTAGGCTCCATAGAGGCGTTCAAAAAATTGTACTACTGTCGGTATTTCACGAAGTCAGCGCGGGGTATTGGCATAGTTTTCACTTAGCAATTACCACGCCTCGGTGCATGGGAGTTGTAGATCCCACACTGAAAATGCCAATAAAGAATGAAAATTTACCCCTAAAAATTCATTAATTAAAAAAAATAATAATAATGATAAATAAATAAATAATAAAATAAAATAATAAATAAATAAAATAAAATAAACAAATTTAAAAAAAAAATCCAATGAGACTAGTATTCTGCAGTGGTGGATTTAGAGGGGGGGGGGGTCAGGGGGGTCCTGACAAATTTCACAAAAATTGTCTAACTTTATGAAAATTGTTTAATTTAGTAAAATATACATTCCTTTAAGTTTGAAGAGAATAGGTCAAATAGTTTTTCCTCAAAGGGTGTTATCTGCAGACATGAACCTAGGTTTCAAAAAAAAAAAAAAAAAAGAAGAATATTAATAATAATAAATAAATAAATAAAAAACCTCTGAACATTTATCATGGGACCCTACACCTAACCACCTAATTAACCAGCCAGGGGTCCGGGGGCTGCCTTAGGAATTGAATTTAAAAACACAGAAATTCCACGGTTCCATGGAAAAAGCTCATGTCTGTATCTGTATGGCATTTATACTGAAGTAAATACAGAAACCAACAACTTTTGAAAAAAATGGTACAACCAAGTTGATTTTCTAACTCCACCTGTACTTAATGAATACTTATCATTTGTATAAGTTTGAAGACATAAGTTTACATAGTTTTCTAATAATAATATTTTAGTTAAACCATCACTTGAAATACACTGCCACTTTTTGTTGGAGATCTTAGGGCGCATTCCCATAGATTTTAGATTGATCTATTCCCATGGGGAGTCTCACTAGATTACTGTCAGATAATCCGGCTTAAATGTCCGTCCCGCCTACTACAAGCTGTAAGGGGGTAATTAACTTCCGTGCGTGGTCGGCTGACTGCAATTTAGCGTGAAACCCCCAGGGAGATGGGTCTATCTAGTGAGATCGATCTAAATCTCTGGGAATGCCCTCTTACACTTCCTCTGTAGCTGCTGCTTTAATTGCAATACCTTATGTGAATTGGCTTCAGAATAGATGGTTATTTACTATGTAAGAGAGCAAGAAAGTTTTATACGTATTTTGTTTCATTTAATTTTTATGGACTTTTTTAAATACAAATTTTTAAAATTATCCTAGTATTTCAAGTAAAGTTTTTAGCTTATAAATCTTCAGAGTTTAGACAATAACCCATTTCACGCGTTCAAGTTGGATAATTTTATTTTGTTAGTACATCTTTAGGTTTGCTATTTAGAAAATGATTTCCCATCATATTTGATCTACGTTTCTACCCATAGTAAAACAAAGAAAGCTCAGACGTAGTTATTTGGTGCACAGAGAATTTCAAGTGTACTGTGAGTAAAAGAGACAAAATGTTATAATTACTTAGGTTACCTTTTCAATATACTTTTAGCTTGAAAATGGTTTTTATATTGTTATTTTTGCTGAATTTGAGCAACTTTATACAACTCTGATGAATAAGCATTATAGGGCAGTCATCACCTACTTTGATGGAATCAAATATTTCTAATAATATTTTTAACATTTTTATTTCCAGATAACATTAAAAAGGTGTACAATGCTTTACACCTCTAACAATTCAATTAGTGAAATAACAAATCTAACATCAGAACATTCAACATAATTCAACACAAACATTTATCTTCTGCAAGCATTTGCCTCATTTTCAATTTCCATATTACTGTGATTACAGGACCAACCTGGAAGGGGGCGATTAAGACACCCCTGCACACCTCTTAAACAATCAGAGTGTGCCCCAATAGCTTTAACACTGTCTTCACACCAAATGTCAGTCACTATGTCAGTGCTCAAAGACAATATAAGAAAACAGAATTCATTACTTTTTAAAGTCACATGTGAAGATTCTCAACCATGAATATGCACTATTACGATATGTCCATGTTTATATTACTAGCAAGACCAAGAATAAAAAGGCCTAGTTTACAGCTAGTGAACTTGGTTTCAAATTATTGTTCAATATTCATTGGCTCCATTCTTTTTTTTTTTAAGTCAGTGGAGAGTTATCAAATCCTCTTCAGTGCTGTCAGGAAGCACTCCAAAGGTCTCCTAATTATTGGGTAACCTGTAAAAAAGCAAATGAAAAACTTCAATATTTCACGATGAAACACTACAGCCATGCAGCAAAAAACCTTATGACCTTATTACAAAAATTATCTAACTCCACACAGAGCTGAAAAATGTTAATTTTGAAAATATTGTACCTAAAACCCTTCACACTGGACAGCGTCCATTCTGCTTCCTTTGTGCAACCATGAAACTGGCATTGCTGTGGTCGTAGAAAGGAGGCACAAGCATCACTTTGGTTGCACAATGAATGCTCAATGATCGGCCAGTTGTCAGAACGTTTTTTTTTTTAAATTTCAAATGGGGCCGTACTACAGGATGCAGAAAGGACATCGTCCATTGTAAAGGGGGCTTAAGACAAGAGACAGGCAAATGCACAGGCACCAGTCTTAGTAAATATAGCCACACACCCAATATGAAGTAAAAACAAGGCAGCAAAGCTGTCAAATGTAGAGACACAAAGCAGAAAATAAAGATGCAGAAAATAGGTCATTTTGTCAAATTTGATGCAATTTAATAAATAATGTTTATAACAGCACAGTCAATCAACACTACAATTTAATCATGCACAATAGGTAACATGGTCAATAAGATTACAGTTTCAGGATCATCAGAGTTCAAACATTTACCTTTAAACATTATACAAAATCAATTTATGCAATAATATAAATGATAGTGCATAAAATAATTTTGTATAATGTTTAAAGGTATTAACACCAATATTATAGCTTATGTGGAAATACAGAAAATGTACAAAGCTTCGGGTGGGTTGGAGTTAAAAGTCACATCTTGAAGATGCCAGTGTTTGAAAAAAAAAATTTAAAATTAAACATAACAAAAAATATTCCAATAAAGCTGCTATTCAAACTTTTAATCTAGTTGTATTAACACGATATGAATAACCCCAGTGAGTATGAGGATAATAAGGCACTGTTATTCATCTATAGCATTTATGTTAGCATTACATTAACCTAAATGGCTCATGTTACTTTCAGCCAATTAATTTGAAACAGAAGGACCGTCTTAAAACCCTTTATATTTGAATCCTTGAAAATAAAAATATGAGGCCATATAATTATTACAAGCAATTAGCCACACTGTTATCTAGATAGCACTAAATTATGATGGGATTCAAATGAAAAAAATGTTTTGGGACAGCACAACACTGTTTCAAATTAATTGGATTTGACATATAAGAGTTGGCTGAAAGTAACATGAGCCCTTTAGGTTAATAGGGTTTCAACTGACCCATGTCCAATAGTACATGTCGCGCGCGTCTGTGTGGAGATAGATTTTGTTGGAGGTTTGTAAGAGTTGAAAGCGACATGACTCTCAAGTTACGTCAACTTCGTTTATAAGGGTCTACCTATTCAGCTGCGAAAATCACACGTTATGCCTATTTCATGTTTTATAACAGTGTCATTTGAGAGACGAACGCGACATGGGTCGTGTCAATCTCGCATCTGTGGAGTTCAGTAAGTGGCGAAAGAGACACAGCCATGTCATTTTCGGCTCTCAAAGCTCTGTAGTAAAAGACGAACTCGGCATAGGCCTTGTCGTTTTCACAAGTAAAGGGGCGTCTATAGGACGCACGCGTAGGCTCCTATGGGCCATGGTACATCAGTTTTGTAAGTTTCAAGCGAAAAGGTAAAATGGGTTTCCACTAATCATGTTAACGGTGAAAGTGCATGGCGACGACGACAACGACAGACGCAGGTAACTACTATATGTAGAGACACATCTGTGTTTGTACATAAAAGACTGCTGAGATGAGAAAAATATCAATAGAACAATTTTAAATTTCCAATTTGCACCATTTTGAGATTCTGAACATAGTGAGAGATTGAAACTGCACTGATGTGACTTTATTGCCATTTTTGACACTTTATTACACACTACAAGATAACAGATTAACTATTAGTAGTCCAAACAGACTGATTTTAAATCTTGACCTGTATTTTATGTATATTCATCAGTTCTGTAAGTTTGAAGACAAAATGTGAAATGGTTTTCATTTTATTAGTTTAACCATGGATTAAATATCCCGAAAAGAAAAAAAAAAAGAAACAAGGCAGCAAAGCTGTCAAATGTACAGACAAAAAGCAGGAAATAACAAAACAGGCTACTGTCAATTCTGATGCAAAAGTACATTATGCTTAACTTCACATTCAACATCAAATTTTAATTATGCTCAACAGGTAATATCAATGTAAGTGAAATGTGTAACAAGCATAATGCTTCAGGCCCATGGGAGTTTAAGTTCACACTTTGAAAATGCCA
This sequence comes from Lingula anatina, assembly GCF_001039355.2. The sequence continues at coordinate 86,447 of NW_019775247.1, forward strand.
GAATGAGAAAAATGAAAATTTCACATAAAACTGCTTAAATTCAATAATAAATGATAACCCATTTGAGCTGGCTTTCTTATTTGAACTGCATGCCAATCCTACAAATCATACTTGTAAGATGAAAATAATAATAAGTAACAGTTTTCTTTTCATAATGTTTGTAGTAGCAGTGCAAAAAGATTTTTGTCAATTTTGATGTAACATTACATAATAAATTACAGAATAATTCACCAATTTTTGATTATTGACTATAAATAGCATGGACATGTAGAAAATTTGATTACCATTTGGCTTCATGTCCATGGGAGCTTCGAGTCCCACAATGAATATGCCAACATGATAAAAATGAATATTTCACTAAAATGTATAACTTCCAGAAAAAGAAGCCAATTAGACTGCTTTTCTAACTCAGCCTGCATTTTAGTCCTTTGTTTCTTTTTTTAAAGATTGACAATCATAAGTAACATGGTTTTCCCATAATGGTCATCATGGCAGCAGCACCCAAAATTTTGTTTTCTTCTATTTTAATGCAATATTACATAATGCTTAACAGCATAATGACCATCAGTTTTTAATAATAAAAGATCTGTATCATGGATTTTCAGAAAATGTGACTAGCATGGGTCTTCAAGCCGGTGGAGATTCTTAAGTCACACCTTGAAAATGCCAATATGTGAAAAATTAAATTTTCACAAAAAACTGATTAACTGCCAAAAAAATTTACCAAATAGACTGCATTGCCCACTGAAGCTTTATTTAAGTCCCATGTTTCTTCCTGTAAGTTTGAGAACAGTAAGTGACATGGTTTTCCTTAAATGGTCATCATGGGAGCAGTGTCCAAAATAGGGGTGTCTTCAAATTTTGATGCAATATTACATAATGTTTAACAGGATAATTACCATCAATTTTTAATAATAAAATATTAGTATCATGGATATTCAGAAAATGTTCCTAGCAAAGGTCTTCAGGCCCAAGGAACTTCAAAGTNCCTTGATCGTGATATGAAGTTTACTTTATTTTATTTGGTTTACCTATATTTACGCTACTATATTCCCCGTCGTTCATTCCCTCCAGCATGGCCGCGGGACTAGTGTTACGGATCAAATATGACGTCACTGTAATCGGTTAATTGTAATTTACATTATTAGATATACCTGTATCTTCTGCAACTCATACGTGTGTGATGGGTTTCATAACTGACAGAGTAGTAGTTAGGATATGTGTATTCTACATAAGAAACATATTAAATGTGAGTTTGTTAAAACAAAATTTAAGTTCTTCACAATTAAATTTCGTTTAAGATTTCTTATTTAATCGATTTAAAAAATGAAATGCACCAGACTTTCCCAAGACTGCCCTCCTTGGCCCAAATAATGTGTACGTACATGTATTAAGACGTTTTGTTTTGTGTAAGCTTACGTGTATTTCAAGTGCCATAATTAAAAATAAATAAAATATTTACATTTATTTTGATTCACTGACTGACATACAGTAGCAGGTATGAATGTTAGCTTGATTGCCAGAAATATTTTCATTCGGTACTTTTTATTACTATTTATTCAAATCAAAGGCTATAATCGGGTTTTCTGCATTAAAGGAATTAAATTCAAATACCAGATTTTGACCGTCAGTTCTGAACTCTCAAAATGCGGCAGAGTCTGTATGTGATTCTGAAAACAGGGTATTGTGGATTGGGTGGGGTATGTCTTGGAGACGGCTCTCTGTGCTCCAGATCTCGCTTTCGTGAACTTGGATGATTCATGATTTTTATGTATATTATTGAGTCACTGTGCATTCATCTTGGTCTTTGTTATCTTGTTATAACCAGTAGGAGAATAACGATATGAAAGGCAAATAAAGACTTAAAACAATATAACATCAACAGATTATGCAAAAAATACATTTTTCACAAGAAGAAACCTTTATGCGCATTTACATTGTAATGTTAATGTAGAAATAGCGTCTCTCTCTCTCTTTCTCTCTACGGGGAAGCATTCTGACATCAGAAGATACAAAGAAAAATGTAAGCACGACGAACGCTTAAGTAAGTTATTTGTCTTCATCTTGATTCCAGGACCTTCATCTCCTCCGGAATCACATTAATCTGCAAAAGTTTGTTCAGTTTTGACTATTTGTAACACATTTCACACTTTATTCAATTTGGGTCCTTTCATTTTCTTAGTACATCTTTAGGTTTACTATTTGGAAAATGATTTCCTATCACGTTTGATCTGACGTTTCTACCTGTAGTGAAACAAAGAAAGCTGAGACGCAGTTTTTTGGTGCACAGAGAATTTTGAGTGTACTGTGGGTAAAAGAGACGAAATGTTAACAACTACTTAGTTTACCTTTTCAATATACTTGTAGGTTGAAAATGGCTTTTATATTGTTTTACTGTATTTGAGCAATTTTATACAACTTTGATGAATATGCATTACAGGGCAGTCATCATTTACTGTGATGGAATGAAATATTTCTAATAATATTTTTAACATCTTTTATTTCCAGACAACATAAAAAGGTGTACAATGCTTTACACCTCTAACAATTCAATTAGTGAGATAACAAATCTAACATCAGAACATTCAACATAATTCACCATAAACATTTTCCCTTCTGCAAGCATTTGCCTTATTTTCAATTTCCATATTACTGTGATTACAAGACCAACCTGGAAGGGGGTGATTAAGACACCCCTGCACACCCCTTAAACAATCATAATGTGCCCCAATAGCTTTAACACTGTCTTCACACCAAATGTCAGTCACTATGTCAGTGCTCAAAGACAATATAAGAAAACAGAATTCATTATTTTTTAAAGTCACATGTGAAGATTTTCAACCATGCATATGCATTATTATGATATACCCTTTTTTATATTACTACCAAGACCAAGAATAAAAAGGCCTAGATTACAGCTTGTGAACTTGGTTTCAGATTATTGTTCAACATTCATTGGCTCCATTCTTTTTTATGTCAGTGTAGAGTTATCAAATCCTCTTCAATGCTGTCAGAAAGCACTCCAAAAGGTCTCCTAATTATTGGGTAACCTGTAAAAAAGCAAATGAAAAACTTCAATATTTCATGATGCAACACTACAGCCATGCGGTATTCTACAGCAAAAATGCTTATCACCTTATTATAAAAATTATTTAACTCCACACAGAGCCGAAAAATGTTAATTTTGAAAATATTGTACCTAAAACCCTTTACACTGGACAGCGTCCTTTCTGCTTCCTTTGTGCAACCATGAAACTGGCATTGCTGTGGTCGTAGAAAGGAGGCACAAGCATCACTTTGGTTGCAAAATGAATGCTCAATGATCAGCCAGTTGTCAGAACGTATTTTTTTTAAATTTCAAATGGGGCCGTACTACAGGATGCAGAAAGGACATCATCCATTGTAAAGGGGGCTTAAGAAAAGAGACAGAAAAACTGGCAAATGTACAGGCACCAGTCTTAGTAAATATAGCCACACAGCAAATATGAAGTAAAAACATGGCAACAAAGCTGTCAAATGTACAGATAAATGCAGAAAATAACGACACAGAAAAGAGGTCATTTTATCAATTTTGATGCAATAATAAATAATGATTATAACAGCACAGTCAATCAACACTAAAATTTAATCATGCACAACAGGTAACATGGTCAATAAGATTATAGTTTCAGGATCATGAGAGTTCAAATTCAAATAATGAAAATACCAATATGTGAAAAATAATGACAGTACATAAAATAATATCACATAATGTTTAAAGACATAAATACCAAAACTACTGCTTATGTGGAAATACAGAAAAAGTACAGAGCTTTGGGTGGATAGGAGTTAAAAGTCACATCTTGAAGATGCCAGTGTTTGAAATAAAAAAAAAATTATAAAAGGAAACATAACAAAAAATATTCCAATAAAGCTGGTGTTCAAACTTTTAATCTAGTTGTATTAACACAATATCACCCCACTGAGTTTGAGGATAATAAGGCACTGTTATACATAACAATAATAATAATAATAGTAATAATAATAATAATAAGCTTCTTATATGGCACCTTACATGCTACCTCAATCCATTACAATAATGGATAATGTAACTAAAATCATTAAAATGACTACAATATTTAAGTCTAACTCGCTCATTGGAAACCATTTAAAATCAACACTACTAAAAACTCAATCTTATTAAAATATATAAAAAATCTAAGAGCAATAGACAGATTTAAAAATGTTGGTCTTTAGAAGGGATTTAAAACTGTTCAAGTCTTCTGCTGTTCTAATGAAATTTGGTAAGGCACTCCACACTTTGGGGGCATAGATTGTAAAAGCCCAATCACCATAACTTTTGAGAGACCCTTTCTCTAATACAGAATGTTCTAAAATAAAATCATTCTTAGTATTAAAATGTGTAGACTGCCGTGGTGAGTTAAAACAGATAAGATCAGATAAATATATATATTTTGGGCATTGTGTATGGATCGCCTTAAAAATAATACAAAGTACTTTATAATCAATCCTCTGCTTCACTGGCAGCCAGTGTAATCCTTTCAGAATGGGAGTGATATGGTGTGTACTATTGCACTTTATTTGACAAACCAGTCTTGCAGCTGAGTTTTGAATAACTATTTTAACAACTTATAATTTTATTCATCTATAGCATTAATGTTAGCATTACACAAAATAATTTTTTTCTTTTGTATAATTATTTGCAATATTAAGCAACATTTACCTGCATAATTATCACTGATTCCTAATCATGTGACACTGTTAATTTAGACTTTTACAAACTGTATCTGGCAGAGAGCTAAACCTATGGGAGACTGACCACCTGTTGTATCCAAATAACACCAAGGACTATGTGAAAAATAAAAATTTTATAAAGAACTGCATTGCTTTCAAAACTGAAAGCCATCACACTGATTTTCCAACACAAGCTACACTTCAGTCCTATGAATCTTTTCAGTTAGTCTGAGAAACATAAGTGAATTGGTTTTGCCTTAATGGTCATCCTGGAAGCAGTGTCCAAAAATGTTTTTTTTCTCCACTTTTTATGCAATATTACATAATGCTTAACAGCATGCTGACCATCAATTTTTAAAAATAAAATAAAAGTATCAAGGATATTCAGAAAATGTGACCAGCAAAGGTCTTGAAGCCCATGGAGTTTCAGTCACACCTTAAAAATGCCAATGTGAAATATGAAATTTTCTCAAAAACCTGTATAACTTTAAAAAAAAAATCAACCAATCAGACTTGTTTTCCAGCTAAAGCTGTATTTAGGTTCTATGTTTTTTTCCTGTAAGTTCAGTCATGCTGAAACCGTAGGTCCTATCGGTAATGACCAGGCATAATTTGTCTGGACTGGTAAAAAATTGAACTTCGTCAGTCCAAAGGACTGACAAGAGTTTAAAGGGCCGCCATTTTGAATTTACAGTCATCATTTGACATACTTCACTAATAAAATTATATAAATCACATAGCGTTTTCCCCTCCATTTACTTATCAGGCAAGATGTAAAAAACCAATCACATTTACAAACAAAGTAAGCTAGCCAATCATAGTATCTGTCTCAAATGAGGAGGGTGATTCATGAGCAGTCCATGCTACTGAGCACGTTACCATGGCGGCAGTGCCCAAAATAGGGTTTTCTTCAATTATGATGCAATATTACATAATGCTTAACAGCATAGTCACCACCAATCTTAAACAATGCACTGACCTGTATTTTATGTATATTCATCTGTTTTGTAAGTTGAAGACAAAAAGTAAAACCGTTTTCATTTTATTTGTATGAGGGTGGATAAAATATGCTGAAAAAAAAGCAAAAACAGCACAACTTTTGGAGAAATAGTCTGATCAGACTAATTTTCAAACTTTACCTGTATTTTATGTATATTCATCAGTTCTGTAAGTTTGAATACAAAAGGTGAAATGGGATTCATTTTATTTGTATAACCATGGATTAAATATCCCGAAAAAAAGCAAAAAAACAGCAAAGCTATTTGAAAAATGGTCTGAACAGGCTGATTTTTCAAACTTGACCTGTATTTTATGAATATCCATCAGTTCTGACACAAGATAATTTCATGTTTTTTATCCAACAAGTGTAGATAAAATGTGCTGGAAAAAAAAGGAACAATGGTCTGATCAGGCTTATTTTCACATTTCACTTGTGTTATAATAATAATAATAATAATATTTATTTCTTATATAGCGCATTCCATTTTTTACATTTCAATGCACTTTACAAATAATTAAAAAGTCTAAAAATAACAATACTAAAATACTTTAACATTTACTGATAAAATTAATTAATTAAAGAAAGCAGAGAAAATTTATTGATATAACTTTAAAATACTACTAAAATTAACCCAAACTCACTCTTAATAAATGATAAACAACTAAAAGGTTTAAAGGAACACTAGCCATAAAATTCTTTAAAAAGATGAGTTTTAAGACAGGCTTTAAAAGTATTATAGTCACTTTCAGCTCTGATACTAAAAGGCAATTTGTTCCACAATTTTGGAGCATAAACAGTAAAAGCCCGGTCTCCATAGAATTTGTTGCATTTTCTGTCTATTTCACAGTGATTGAGTATAAAATTGTTTTCAAAAGAGTTTCTTGTTAACCTGCGTGGTTCAGATGACTGAATAAGATGTGCAATATAACCAGGTGTGTTTTCTTTAAAAGCTCTAAAAATTATGCACAACACTTTGAATAAAAGTTATTATGAATATTCATCAATTCTATGAGCTAAAAGATTAAAGGTGAAACAGTTTTCATATTAGTTTACTCTGAAGTGCCTAATAATAATGCCGGCACGATTATTTTTTTCCCAGAAATTTTCCACCCGGCACGATCTTATTTTCCCCAGCATGATTAATAATTTTCCCCACATTATCCACACGGCACTATTAATTGGCAGTCACCGTGCCGGTCGGAAATACTGTTGAACGTTTCGGAAATGTTAATGATCGTTTCATTGGACAAGTTTACTTTTATTAATGACCTGTCACCAGTGTTTGCCACTTAGGAAAATAAGTTGCTGGACCGACAGCTCAGCCATCTTGAAAATTAGCTGGCTAGAATGCCTGCCGGGTGGGAAAAATTCTCTGCCCGTTCTAAAAGTTGTCTGCCCCGGGCAGACGGTCCAGCCTTAATTTCTAACACTGCCTGTCACACTACACTCGAACTTGTTTTTAGCAGAAATAAAAGTCAGTGTTTCCCCTGCATTTAAATTTGCAAGTGCCTCGCTGAAATTTGTCAAAAGCACCGCCTCGCTGCGCTGAATGGAACAACTAAGTATATTTTCACTCATGCTAACTGAAAATTATATTTATTTCTAAGCAAATATGGCATTCTGTTTACATACTGTACATAATCCCATGCTTCTGAGCATTTGATTTAGTAGTAACGGAAATACACATGCGCGTATGCCTAAAAATAACCAGCAGTTACTATCTCCCTGTGAGTGCCTCGTTTTCGCAGTTCTGTGCCTTATTTGAAGTATACGAGACAGAGCAAAATGAGGCAACTGTTCTCGACAACAATTAGTCATGTGTCACAAATACACTTTCTCTGTCACTTTGTCATGTTCCGAAATTCAGACCGTCTGTTGTGTGTTTTTATAGTTTACGTATATTCACTGATAAAAATGTAGCAAATAAAGTGCACTTTGTTGATATTATAAACTTGGAGAAGATTTTCTATTGATTTACGGGTTAGTTTTGTGAAAGCAGTAGCGTTGTAAAACTGGATCACGTCAGTATTTCGCGTGGAAACCTATGCATTGAATATGAATTTCCATGACTGAATAGAACCATATAAATGAACAAACGAAGAACTCAAATTGATGATAAGTGTGATTTTTATCTCTTTAATTCTGAAGAATTCATTTCACGGTGTTTGAAGTTGTTGATTATAAATTACATCTCAAACTACGTAGTATAACTAGTAGCGGGAGTCGCTCTGAAAATAGTTTGACCTTAAAAACAGTCGAGAAACTGGTGACAGAGATTACTCTTAATGGATAAAATATGTGTATAAAATCAAAGGTAAATTTGTCTAGATATTGTGTTTTTGTTATGTTTAATAGTCAAAACATAATTTTTCCAATTTCCAAATTGTAATTGGCATTGCAATTATTCATTGAAATTATTAAATTTGATAAAATTTTCCGGGAGGGGGGGGGGGGGGAGAGACAATTATTCCCCTAGGCACTATTATTAAATATTGGGAATTTTTCCAGGGGGCACAATTATTCGGCTAGGCACTATTATTAATTTCTGAAAATTTTCAGGAGGGGCACAATTATTCCAGTAGGCACTATTATTCGGCACTTCAGAGTAATGTTATATAATAATGAAAGTGCACGATGATGACGATGACAGCATAAGCAAAGGCTATATGTACAGACACATCTGTCTGTGCAGAAAAAAAAATGGTTAGATCATGCTGATTTTCAAATCCGACCTGTATTTTATGAATATTCATCAGTTCGAAGAGAATAGGTCAATGTGTCTGTACATGAAAACTGACACCAATTCCAGTGTTGGGCTTGATAAGCTCTACAAAATGCAACAAACAAGAGGTTTCTAGCATTTTAAGTTCCAAAATACGAGAGAGTTTTCAGTTTTGGCACCAAATGACTGCTTCTCCCATAGAAATGCACCGATTGACCTTCAAGTATTTGAGAGATGTGGTGATCCATGACAGCCAACCTGCTATGAGTGGATGGCACCCAGTGATGATGAAGTAAACTCAATTTATAGAGCAATTTTGGGTAAATAGGTTTAAGGCCTAGATCTCAAAACAAGGACAGTGTTCGAAATTAACTTTTTTGCTAGGAGGCAACTACTTGCTCCCTGGTCTGAAAGTTGGAGGCAACTTGGACTTACCTAGAGGCAAATTCTTACAGATAATAGTTCAGCCCCATCCACCCGCCCTAGCATCATGTGAATGATCACTACTGGTCTGCGTGAGGCCCATGAGGCAAGATAGTTGGCCTCCTTGCCCTCTCTCCAGTCAACCACCACCTGTTAACTGCAGGTAGAGGGTCATATTGTCTCAGGGCTTGAGGCCCAGCTATTTTCACTCTCATTAATGTGTCTAAAGTTGGGGTTGCCAAATTGCAACGCCAGTCGTTCTTAATCCTTTTCATGGTAGAAAACCCCCTCTCACAGCATGCAGTTGAGAGTGGGTAAGTCTCTACCAAGAAGATCACCTTCAAAATTGAAGCAAACTCGTCCCTTTCCTGATCTGTTAAATAGAATCTTTCCCATAGGGAATTAGGGTGGAGGCTCTTTAAGTTCACATTACCCTGAACAAGAGTTTTAAGTTCTTCCCACTGGAGGTTTACATCATTTGCATTAACTGGAGGGTTTGTATTGGCCAACACTTGTTCAAAATGTCTGAGCAGTGTCTGGAGATCTTCTCGCCCAAAAGCAGTCAGATCATTGCGATTGTCTGGCCAGTTTCTTGGATCAAAGATCTGAGCTGCCTTAAAAATATCAGTCCCACCAAGAATGTTTCCAAACTTTCTGTCCATTATTTGCAGTAGTGAGTTGATGATAATCTCTCTGTCTGTCTCAAACACTTCTGGCTGGATTACATTTCTAAGAGTTTGACCTTTGAACACAGCGCCATTTACATGTTGATAGAAAGACTCAAGGTAGGATCCATTCACAGTCAGGAGGGATGTCAACATAAGCTGAACATGCTCACACTTCAGAACCACACTAGGAACTGTTATGTCATCTCTTTGAAATAAAAGGGACAACTGGGACATCTGGTCAAACACATCGAGGAGAAAATGCATGTAGAGGACCACTTTGTATTGAAGCAATCTGTTGTTGATTCCTCTGGCTTTTGCCCTGTCTTCTGCTCGATTTGTCATGTCAGAAGCATAGCTTTCTAGGTGAACAACAATAGATCTCCAGGTTTTTTCCAACTTTGCTAAGGCTTTCTNTGAAAAAAGAGTATCATGCAAAGGTGAAAAGAGTTTAAGAGCTTCATTGAGATTAATTTTTTTTTTTTTTTTTTTTTTTGACAGAAAAAGTGAAGTTTGTAATCCATTTAAATAATGCACTTGAAAGAGATATTGAAGTTGTGAACAGAATAATTTTGGTACTACAGGCTCTAATTGATATAATTACAATTTTAATACAAGTAAGACAAACAGCAAGTTGCACAAAATTGTACTTGTGTTAATTAATTTTTTTTTTCTTCATAAGTGTGTGGGTGTTTCTTGAAAATGTAGCTGAAGAAATATTGAAGTTATGAATAAAGTCTTATTTTAGTATAACACGCTTTTTGATTAATATATGTGAATTTCAACGAAATGGGATTTATGAATTAACTATTTGTAAACAAATTGAATTAATGAATAAATAAACTCAGCATGAGATGCAAGAAACAAGTATACCTTCAAGTTACTATTTTAATACAGGTAAATGACAAACAGCAGGTTGCGAAACTGTCATTGGGTTCGTTTATAAAATCTTTCATATGAAATAAAAAATTTTTGAGGTCAGCTCTGTACAAAATAAGGAACAATAGCAATAGTTATTTTTGTAGTGAAAAACACAAAGCACAAAATTAGGCAGGATACTTGGAGTATTATATTTTCATTTTTGAAAATAATGACAGTAAACTTCCACTTGGCGCTGGAAAACTTGTTAAATAAGCAAATTTATTTTCCTTTCCATATAATGAGCACCAGCATAATATAATATAATCATTTCAAATTGCAGTTTGGAATAGCAACTACATTTTTGATCATTCAAATATCACAAAAGAAGCATGGCATGGCGTTGGTGTCAACCAACTGACATAACTCTAAGAGCTTTTGTATACCAAGGAAAAGATTTCTTATTCTTGAACCAAGTCCAAGTGTTAATTAACTCTGGAAAGAGCTCCATGACATGGTGCACATTTAAAAACTGAATTGAGCCCTTTTTTAATCTTCATAGAAATTATAGCACACAAGGGCTATACAGATAAATTATAAGTCAAGGAAAAGCAAGGAAACATTCTTCTGATAGTCTGACACTGTCAAATTTAGTGGCCCCTAACAATCTGTCAATTGTGTTGACATTTACTCCACTAGTAATTTTACTATAATGTTCATAATCTGTCAGAGTTCTCAGTTCCAGTCAGCAGAAGAAACTGCTAATGCCCCTATTTCACACAGACCACAAATCCCATGAATCGCCAGGAATTGACAAATTTCAGGCCATTGAAGAAAAAATCCTGGGAATCCTGATGATAGAGTATACTGTGTCACAGTATCATCCATTGTTCCAGCGAAAGCATGTCTTTCTCTGTGAACGAAAGGGCTGTTCCCCTGTGGGACATTGGATAAAACTGATATCCGCCAAGAGAACTGGGTCTGGTTTGTCCCAGCTGTAGGCTAGTGATTTGTAGTTGGAGCGAAAGTGCTCATCTAGGTTTGCCAATTTGAGGTGTTATTGGCATACATCTCTAGAATTCTATTGTTGTATTGGGTCAGTGGGACAGCCTGTTGGGGATGCTTTTGTAAATATATCGCTGAAAAGATGATGAAAGCTGCCTGCCACTGTAGGAAGGTGATAGGGACACTTTTTTTCTGGACTGGTTCTAGAATCATATGGAGATTACCATCAGCTAGCATCCTGTTTACGTTTATGTATAAACTGCTCATCCATTGAAGAGTCATGGAGACTAAAGTTGTTTGAATTTTTGGTAATGAGATCTTTGAAGGACATATTCATTGTACCAATTTTTTCGGCAGATGGACTGACTTAAGTGGCTATCAATATGAGTAGTCATAGACTCACCTGTTGTGGGAGTTGGCAGCAATCCGGCGGGTTAGCCATAAAAAATGGCTGGCTGCTGTGGTGTGGCAGATGTGGAGGGACCCCGAGTTTCCCATCACATATGTTAGCTGAGGGCCTCTAATAAATGTGTCACTTCCCGCAACTGTGGATTGCATGCCTAGAGTTTTGTGGGCCTGTGCGATATTGGCGCCAGCTGTGGAAGTGTTGAGTGTTCCTGTGCTCTCTGGTGGTGTTTCTGAGACTGTGACTTGAGTGACGAGGGTGTCGTGGCCTTCTGCGTTTTGCATCGTGTAAAGTGCGTTATCTAGGGGTAGCCCAAGTACTCCCTCTGTGCCAGGGGAGGGATTCCTGGTGGTTGGTCCATTACCTGCAAATGAAGTTTAGTTAGTATGTGAGACTCCCTGAGCAGAGGTAAAAGCCCTGCCAGCTTATGTCAGTAAATATACAAAAGGGCATGCTGTGTGGAGAAAATTAGTTGATCTTTGAGCCATCTGCTGTTGTATTTCTTTTAATGCCTTCTGCATGCTCCTTATTTCACCCCTAAAATCTTCAATTTTAGAAGTATCTGTCTCTTTAGACAGCTATGTTGCAACGTGACCCTTTTGGTCCCAGTATGCCCTTTTTTAGTTTCCATAGTTACCTTTAACTCCAGTGTTCGAAATTAACTTTTTTGCTAGGAGGCAACTACTTGCTCCCTGATCTGAAAGTTGGAGGCAACTTGGACTTACCTAGAGGTAAATTCTTACAGATAATAGTTCAGCCTCATCCACCTGCCCTAGCATCGTGAAGGATCACTACTGGTCTGTGTGAGGCCCATGAGGCAAGATAGTTGGCCTCCTTGCCCTCTCTCCAGTCAACCACCACCTGTTAACTGCAGGTAGAGGGTCATATTGTCTCAGAGCTTATTTTTACTCTCATTAATGTGTCCAAAGTTGGGGTTGCCAGATTGCAACGCCAGTCGTTCTTAATCCTATTCATGGTAGAAAACCCCCTCTCACAGCATGCAGTTGACAGTGGGTAAGTCTCTACCAAGAAGATCACCTTCAAAATTGAAGCAAACTCGTCCCTCTCCTGATCTGTTAAATAGAATCTTTCCCATAGGGAATTAGGGTGGAGGCTCTTAAAGTTCGCATTACTCTGAACAAAAGTTTTAAGTTCTTCCCACTGGAGGTTTACATCATTCGCATTAACTGGAGGGTTTGTATTGGCCAGCACTTGTTCAAAATGTCTGAGCAGTGTCTGAAGATCTTCTCGCCCAAAAGCAGGCAGATCATTGCAATTGTCTGGCCAGTTTCTTGGATCAAAGATGTGAGCTGCTTTAAAAATATCAGTCCCACCAAGAATGTTTCCAAACTTTCTGTCCATTATTTGCAGTAGTGAGTTGATGATAATCTCTCTGTCTGGCTGGATTACATTTTTAAGAGTTTGACCTTTGAACACAGCACCATTTACATGTTGATAGAAAACCTCAAGTTAAGATCCATTAACTGTCAGGAGGGATGTCAACATAAGCTGAACATGCTCACACTTCAGAACCACACTAGGAACAGTTATGTCATCTCTTTGAAATAAAAGGGACAACTGGGCCATCTGGTCAAACACGTCGAGGAGAAAATGCATGTAGAGGACCACTTTGTATCGAAGCAATCTGTTGTTGATTCCTCTGGCTTTTGTCCTGTCTTCTGCTCGATTTGTCTTGTCAGAAGCATAGCTTTCTGGGTGAACAACAATAGATCTCCAGGTTTTTTCCAACTTTGCTAAGGCTTTCTGTTTATGCTCAACCTACCTTGTCCCATTTGCTCGTTCAGGCTTTAAGAACTGCTCATCCATAATGTCAGCAATACTTTCTAATACTCGTAGCCTTTTGGGAGAACCCTTGTAGAAATAAACAGAAACCAGAATGTTGACAATTTCGTCCATGTATGTGTCTTTTAAACAGTCCTTTATTGCAAGCTCTAGTCTGTGTGCAAGACAATGGATTTGGACTAGCCATGGGACATCCCATTGTAAAATTACTGCAACACCATTTGTCTTTCCCGTCATTACGCTTGCACCATCACTGCCGAATCCAATCATTTTAGCTCGCCACTCAGCACCATCCATGTCAAAGTCTGCAAAAGCCTTGTCTATAGCTTGAACAATCCCATCTGCTTTACCACTTTTTACATCTACTAGTTTCATATATAAGAATGTTGGCAGACCATTTTTCACAATTCTTACATACACTATTTTTTTCTCAACCTCACTCCTGTCTGTACTAGAGTCACAGAGTACCGAGAAGAAGTCTGCATCCTTTAACACGTGTTTTAATTCATCATGATAGATGCTACCAATAACATCAATGAATACCTTACACTGTTTGTCATTTCTGTAAGAGTCACCAATACTTACACCATTCCACTCAAGGAGGTCTAAGCATCTAGGAAATTCAACAAAAGGTTTTTCATAGAATGCAACATAGAACGCAGTCTTGAAAAGTTTCACCATCTTTTCCTCCACAGACTTTTCCATATTCTGTAACCCTTTCAAAATGTCAGTTGGATGATTTGTTTCAACACGGTGTCTTGCCAACTTTGCTTCAACAGAATCTTGGTGGAATGTACTTTGAAAATGTTTTTTGAGTAGACACTTCTTTATGTTACTTGTACCAACAGCAAATGGGACTGTCTTATCCTTACTAAACTGTTTACATACAGAGCACCAGATTTTTGAAAAATAGCGCCTTTGGAATCTTTTTCGCACACCTCCCTAGTTTCAAAATCGATATATTAGCCATTTTCTTTGAATTCAGTTTTCCATTTCTGAACTGTACTTGGTCGAACAGCCATATTGACAGGAGTTTTCAGTGTTTTTGCCTTTTTTGAATTTGGCTCAGCAGCCCCAGCTTTGTCTGCCAATGGGTTTTCATCTGCAACCGAGCGAAAGTTTTAAAAATCTGATAGAATTTGGGTAGATCTATAGATCTATATCAGTCCTCCAATGAGAATACAAGATATTTTTCAAAATAACTCTTTTATTTCAGAACAGATCTAGACTATATTATAATGATATATTTAGAATCACCTTTTAGAATTGTCTCAGTTAGACGATTCCAAAAAGTGGCCACAACATGTGGTTTCATTGAGATATGAAAAGTCACTATTTCAAAACTCATAGATCTATAGCACTGATACAATATAACTTCAAAATGGACTTTAGTAAATTGACAAATTGATCAAGCAGTGCAGGAATACTGTATTGCTGCATATTTATGCACTTGCTCTAGTCATGCACTGCGAGCGCCAGGAAAGGCAGAGTAAATGAAGCACGAGGATAAATCCTCAATAAATATACTTTGACTGTTTTCTGCATGTACGGAACGTAGATTTAGCTGCAATTTGTATGAAACAAATGTCACATTTTTACCTTGCTCAGTGGAAGTGCTCTCGCTCGGATTACATGTAGCAGCCGATGGATTTTTACCCTTCGGCAAAGATAAAAAATTCCGGATGTCCATGATTTGCTTTGGGCGGAAATGAGAAGCTGTGCACTGCGACTGCGCAAACCTTCGGAACCAATCGGCAAATGCCACGCCCAATTAGAATAGTTCAATTTGCCGCGGGATGTAATAATCATTTGCATATTCGTAGTGCACACGAGCCTCAAACAGTTGCGATTATATAGGTCACACAACTATGTTTAGAACTTCGGAAAACCAACATTTCATGGAGTAAACAAGTGGGAGGCAAGTAAAACATCGATCGCTGGTAAACTTTTAATAACTTTATTTTCAGTCTCCAAAATTTCTTGGAGGCAACTTTTTGCCACCGGCTTTCAGACCAGGGGGCAACTTGGTTAAACTAGGAGGCAAAACTGCCTCTTGCTACTGTTAATTTCAAACGCTGAACTCGGGATGCATTTTTGCCAATTGCATAGCTTCATACAATGTAGAAGGACGCTGCATATAAATAACTTGCTCCACTTCCGGGTTCAACATTCCTGCACAAAATCTATTTACTACTTCCAAATCTACAAACGACTTAGGTAGACTAGGGTAGTTTTGAGATGCGAGCCTTAGAACACGTACTCCCCATTCATCAACAGACTCCGTCTCAGTCTGTTTCGCATTATGCAGCTGAGAGCATACTGTTGCTGAAGTATCTGTTTCTCTGTAACACATTTCTAATTCTTCCACTAGGCTTTGATATGTCAATGTGCCTTCACGTTTAGTGACATTAACGCAGCATTCCTGAGCCTTACCTATAAGGCATAAACATAACCCATCCAATGACATGTTATCGTCCTAATGTTCTCTCTCAGCATGATGCAAAAATACAAGCTTAAATGCTGCCCAACTACCTTTACCGTTAAATGTAAGATTTTTAGGTGGGTAAACCTTACGTCGTGGCGAAACGCAGGCTAAGGGGGCCCTTTGACCCAAGGTACCTCACTGGCATTGTCCACTTCCATGGAAATCTCCTGTCTATCATCCCCAGGGTTTGACGGAAAAAAGGGTGTGCTGGCATTGCTAGGAAATAAACCACTTGGTCCTGGCACATCAGTGAATCTAGGGTTATTGCATGGATGAGAAGTTGAAACATTGGTGCCCATAGGTATGGTTTTGAGGAAAGTCCTTTCACTGTCCTCAGTCTGTGCAGGCATACTAGGCATCTGTGTAGTAGGAGGCACTTTTCTTTTATTTGAAGTAAATAATTTTTTAGCTGATTGCCACATCCACCCTCCTCATAAATTTGGCATCCATGTTGACCTTGACCCCTCATCTTGTGACCCAGGTGGGTTAGGGTTGGTTAAAAAGTCTAAAACACTTAAAGCAACTGGGGATATTCTTCCCTCTAACCACTCTAGCATCATTTCTCTTGTTAAGTTGCCCTTTTGAGCTCTTAACAAATAAAGCCTGCCCTGTTGTTATATCAGGTATATGCTGTTGTTGCTCATCAGTGATAAAATTGATGTAGAACTTACCCACGTGATCTGCCATTTTGTTAAATGTGTTCACTTTTGAAACAAAGACTTGTCAGCGAAATGGGATTCAAATAGCAAAAAATGCCTAAACTATACGCTAATACTACACAATAATACTTACCAGTACTTTTACTGATAATAAATTATTGTAATAATGATGTAATTACATGTATAATAGCGTTAACCTAGTAAAATGGAATTCTAGAGTGACAGGCACTTTCACCACATACACTTGTGACCACACAATTTTTATTATTTTTTGAACTGCTGCTTTCAGCTACTTGAGTTCAGATTGCCTTCTGTGTCTGATTGTTTACGTTGAACAAATTGTTCATCTTCTATGGTGGCATTTACATCTACTTTGGCAATCTTTTCCTCACTTTGGCAATGACGTATGAGGTAGGAGGTCTGAATGATACATATTCATTGTCCCATATCTCCTTATTCTCCTTAATCCACCCTGTCATAAAAGTCTCAAAGTAATAGCAGAATTTGTAAAGACTGCTGTTAAAATACATAGTTCACCTGAAATCTAGTATATCACAGCCACTTACTGTCAGTAATGCTGTGAATAGCTTAATTAATTAATATTATAGCATAAATTGCATTAACACATGTATAATTTAACATACTACATATGTAAACATATATAATTGTATATCCATATATATTGTGTAAATATTGTAGTCTAGAGAGCCTGCAAATGTATTCACATCATTTAGTGCTCAATAAACTTATTATTATTATATCTTCTGCCTCAAGTTTTTTGGAACAAGATGATCTCAAGGGGTAGAAGGGAATGTTAGCCTAACTTCGTTTTGCTGGCCTGTTAACCCGAGAGGCCATCCTTGAGTGGTTGATGAGGGTGTGTACTCAACTGCTTGTTCTCCTGCAGGGCGGAATTGGCCAGTGGGAAGGAGGCAAAATATCTTTAAAGAGCATTTTACTTTCTCCTTGAGGTTTAAACCTCGTAAACGCATCTAAATTGTTGGCTAAGCTTTTTTTAATTTCAGGCTCTTAAGGCTCACAGTGTTGAGCTGTGTCTATCATTTTTCCAAACTATTTTCTTTTCTTGAATAAGTTTTTTTCTGTAGTTTCCTCCAGTATTTTGGCATCTTCATTGTGGGGAGCGTCTGCCATATCGACCATGTGGTCTGACCGATGAGTTTCACAATTCATTGAAATGCCTCATCATTATAATTATGAGAAGGATATTCATAACAGACTTTGCTTTTGAAGTCTAGAAATTCTCTTACATGTTCTTCAGTGACCCAGCTATTTACTTTAATGCTGCACTTATTGTTCCATTCACACTTGACCCCCAGGCACTACAACATTATTCTGAGTCAATATTTCATTCTGAGTCAGAATTTGTGGTGTGTCACCACTTTATTTTGTCCTCATTTAAGTTGAAAGACTTTGTGGTCGCGGAGCTTTTTTAAAGTTTCAGTCTACTTTCCACCTTATCAGACATGATTTTCATTGACTTTTTTGCCACTGTCTGGTCACACCTGCTTTCATGTCTCAACAGATACCAGAAGTAAAGGTTTCTAGAAGTGACAGAGATACCCCAGATAGCAAGNACATCAACTTTCATCAACTTTCAACGTGAAACTCGTTGCGAGAATCTGACGACTTGTCTAAAAAAGTTAACATGGCACGTGCTGGGCAAAAACTAAATACCATCAACACCGATACTACAATTGTGCTCAAGACACTACTAAATATAGCTACTTGTCAGTTACACCCGTCATGCCTTGCGCAAAGACCCTACACCGCCTTCACCGTGTTATGAAACGTCTGATACAAAGTATCAAACGCGGCATTTATACGCTTGTTTACGAGACAAATAACGAATGATGTGTGGTCATTCAAGTTCAGAACAACACAATCTTGTCTAATTACGCAGTTTAAGTTTTGATTCTTCTATAATCTGTAATTGTACGACGTCTTTCTCATAAAAAAATTAAGTCACGACACACGTGGACTATACAAGATTCCGCAGTCGGGATCACCCCTGTTGCAGTTTACCCTCTGTAAGTATTTTGGTGCTTATAATGAATGTGATGCCCCAGCACGTAAGAAAAGATATCAGACAGTCAAATAAAGTGTATGATGACACCAAAGCAGGGCTCCATAGGTGAAAATTAAGTTCGGAAAAGTGAATTTTTCAGGGTGGGCTGTCAGACGGACACGTTATGTGAACTTAAGAACAATAATCTTGAAAAAGAAATTTTTGTTGCGTCTTCTCGTCTCCTCCTAGATGGCATTAAAAAAAGTGACCTACATTGGTACAAAACACATGTGGTCCCAAAACGAAGTCTTAGCAAACTTACCGCCAAGTTATGAAAGTGAACACCTTCCAGAACTTCACAAGACAAAATTTATTCACATAACAGGCTGACTACTGAATATTCATTTGTTTTAAAATCTACGTGCTCTAGTAATAAAGACCGTTCTTAAAATAGAAACTACACAAGTACTGGTACTGGGTACAACAGCCAGATCAGACTGGATGAACTGGATGTATCTAGTTTGTTGTCAAGGCAACATACTGCCTGTCAATCAAATGTGTTGCATACTATCCCCTCACAACCATTTGAAGTTGGAAAGTTGGGACTAAAGATCGTGTTGAAATGTTGTTTATTTGCATAACCTGAAATTTTGTAAGATGTTTTATTTAATGACTCTAACGGTAGCACCACCTGTGTTATTTACAGTTCAAAATTTAGTGCTGGAATTTTATAAATTAGCAATGCTATCAAAATTGTGATATTGGGGTAAGGAAGATAATTAATAAAAATATGAGAATTTAAATGAAAAATAGGGGAAATTTTGACTGATTTTATTTAATTCATATATTAAAAAAAAAGTCAAACACATGTTACCCCTAAAGACAGCAAATTGTTAAAATTAATATCAATTTAAAAACTTTAATATTAGTGATATTTATATAAGTAAACTATTATACAATGGATATTCTTCAATTTTTAATGACATTTATTCAAATATAATAAATTTTGAATATTTTAATAAAATAATATAACACTGCCCCCCCCCCCCCCCCACCACCACCACCACCACCACCACCTGCTCATAGTATTTGAAACTTGGATTCGATTGGCTTATATAAACTAGGTCAAACTATTTTCGTCAGAGGTAACTTGACACGATGAAGATAGGCTATAGTGAAGAGGTTAGTGTCAAGTTATCTCTGAAGCTCAGGGTGCTGTACCCCAACCCCTGGGAAAAGCCCCGATCAAAACCATGTTAAATCAGACTTCTATGCAAGATTAAATATTCAGGAGTTCACAAGTATAAAAAAACAATTTTATCTGAAAATAAATCCACTGCATTTTCCAGGCTTATTTGACAGAATATCTTGGTAATAAATACATTACATGTATGACTACACAAATTTATGTTTATAAAGTTCACCGAGAGGTATGACTGGGAAAAAAATGGTTTTGTTGGACAGATTGGATTCAAAATAGGACACGTCAAATTTATCCACCTGTCCAAAGGACAGGTGCTCATTAAAGTTGGTGATTAGCCCTGCAAAAGGAAAAGATCAGTTGTGCCAATATGGAAAACTGAATTTCCCTGATTAATTTGTGATGAGACTGATAGTAAAAACGTCATTTGTAACAAGTGGGTTATGCAACTAGTCTCTGATTATGACAGTCACATGCAGTGAATCAGACTTCTGATTTGGGTTCAGAGCTTAACGTTTCAGATGCTGACAGCAAAGAATCTACTTGAATAAATTCACTTTGAGACTAAGAGTCCTTGTTTCAATATCGTTCTTGCCTGCAATTGGTTTAATCAGGTAATTAAAAAAAAAAAAATCAGGACTGGCTACTTTTGGTCAGGGCTGGCTACTTTTCAAAGTTGCCAGCCCTGCTGTCCGGCTTCAAATTTATACGAATTTCATACCCTGTTTGAAAATGATTTCAATAAGCCGAGAACAAGAAACACAAACAATAAGAGATGAGACAAGTTAGGCTACAATACTTATAGCAATAACAAAGGGCCATGTTTACGTCCACAGCGACCAATGTATCTACCCGTAACCAGTATGAAAAAGTTAGAAATCGAGATTGGAAACTGACAATAACAAGTGCAGACGAGAGCGGACGATCAACGTCTTTAAAACTTGCTTGAATAAACGTCTAAGTTCATTATTAATTTCATCAAATTTGAGAGCAACAAACTTTCAAACGCTAACACTTCTATTGTACCAGGTCATAACATGCGTTTGCATAGTGCGTTTGATACATTGTAGCAGATGCTTGAAACTTACGTGGCAACAGGGATTTTTTAGGCTCTGCATGCTGGGTAAAAAGGGCAAACTTCCGGTTTTGTTCCATAATCCTGGGTGGGGGTCTAAAGAATTATCAAATATTTTTATGTATTGTCATGTATTATATAATCAATAAAGCTCAAACTTTTATTTTTATTTAGTGCCTTTGTAATTTTTATTTTAGGTTGAAGTAACTGAAGATGATGCTACAACCAAAGAAATCATAGAAAAAATGGATGAAGATGTAGACTAAGTTTTTGCCAGTAAATGTAGGTTGGCAATATATAGAAATGGATAAATGATGGCACACATTATAGTTGTATATTAGTTTGAGCATTTAAATTTAATTAAAAAGCAGTTTGGAGCATTTGGTATATTATGAGCCAGCAGATGTCAGTATTTAGTTATTTTTCTTTTTCTTTTTCTTTTCTTTATTTTTTTCAAGATATTGGTTGAAAATTGTTCTGTGATGTTGATGTAGATGATGTGGCAAATCTGGAAAATTCTAGAAATTTTAAAACCAACGAAATATTCTTGTAGTTGAAACATTCATAGACAGGAATTGTTTGGACACCATCATGATGTAGTGTATTTTTTTTCTTCCTTGTAAGTAAACTTCGTTGTGTTATGATTTGATTTTTACGTTATTATTATAATTATTATTATTATTATTATTATTATAAGTTGACTTACATTGGACCCCAATCCAGTCCATCTATGGATATAATACCAGTATGCATTTTTCTGAAATGTTTTTCTGATATGGTCTGTTGAGTGATATAATCAAAAATCCTCACATATGATTTAATCTGGCTCCTCCTTAGCTCCTTGGCTTAAAACAGTGCTTACTAGTAAAGTGGAATATGTTTTGGTGCTTATGAGGCTAACTTTGGGCAACAAAAGCTTACTTTTAAACTTGGCAACTTGTTTACTTAAAAACCCAGGTTTTCTGTCGGGATTTTCCTTCCCTTAGTCTCAGGCATAAAAACTTACCCTGAGATACAGAGCCAATTTACCCATTAGGTAGAGGTTAGATTGGTGAGTGCCATAAGCATTATATCCCCACATTGGAGGGGGTAGCACTCTGGAATGACTGCAATTTGTGAACTTTGTTGAGAAGGGCGTTTAAGTGTTACATTTTCGATTATTCTTTCTGTCTTTGTTGGATGGTGCCTGTATTTTGACGTTGTGCAATCGATGCTGCCAATGCACCCAGGAAAGCCATGCATCCTATAAAACCCCCGTCTCTTCCGAGAACTACAGGCTCCAATTCTGCCCTCCTATGGTCACTTCTTCTTTCTTCCTTCTGTATTCTAGGGGGGTTGGGGGTGTTCACACCACTGGAGTCTACTCCTACAAGAAGTATGTCTCTTCTGGCCTTCTATACTCACTTCTTTCTTCCCTCTGTTTCTCTCTTTGGTTTCTTTCTTCATCTCAACTTTTCGTCAACCTGTCTTGTGTTCCTTTGGTGGTAATGGGGTCCATGATTCCCTCTGGATCCTTCCTCATAGTTCTTCTCGGGGGCGTATGGACATCGTTAGGGCCAACTTCCACAATGAACATGTCGCTTCTAGGAAGTGTAGGCCAGGGCTCTTTTCTTCTATGGTCACTTCCCTTCTCTTGGTTGTTCTCTTTGGCTTCTCCTCTAGGTGTTTCTGCTCGTCAGCCTGTCTCGGTTTTCTTTAGCCATTACATTTCTTCTTTCTGTGAATAGATAAGGTGCCAAGAAACTAATAGTTGATTGACCAACTTCAGTTACTCAACTATAAAGTGACCTAATCCTGCTTCAATGCTCTTTCACATTTCAAATACCGAAAAGAATAATCACCCAACAAATGTAGGATCTTCATGATTGAATTCTCTCAGGGTCTCTTATTAAAATAAAACTATTTACAATAAAATCAATGCAAAATAGTGTTAGGTTTTTCAAATTCCTTCTTCATGCTGTTTGGTACAGAATTCCAACATTCTCTATTGTTACAAGAGGATGCAGGGCAGGCCGAGTCCAAGCATTGCCACATCTGGCCTACTTCATATTTGCTCATGTGGCCAGATGTAGGCCCAGATCTGGAAATATCTGGCAAAGATATGGCATGCCATATGTGGACCAGATGTGGGCCAGATCAAAATCAAAGGGGACCAGATTAAGGCCGGTTGTGGACCACATATGGACAAGATTGTTTTTTTTTTTGTTTTTTTTTTTTTGGTTTTTGGTTTTTTTTTTTTTTCAATAATATTTTTTAAAATTATTCAATAGATTACTATAAAAAAAACATACAAGATTTAAGTATTTTTTCTGTGCTACAAACCTAAACAAAATTATAACACATTACATAACCTTCCTGGCAAATGTGATTATGTCAGATATATGAAGCGCTTATATATCGAAACGCGCGGGGTTGCCGTGTCGGGGCACGACCCAGGATGCGACGTGGGAATAAGATGTTTAATCAGGGAAAGTATATCCCGGTCCTTCGAAAGAATAACAAAGACATGTGGTTGCATTTCAAAAATTATTATTTTCAACCCCCCCCCAAAAAAAAAATGAATGCAATAAAACCCCTATCTTGGGAGATACATAGTGACCTAAGCCGTATAGTTCGTTATAAAGTTGATTCAAATTGGAAGGTAGCGCAGCATACAGCGATATCTTACCATGACGACGCCTAGGATAGATGGCGACGACATCTTGCGCCTGGGGACGGCGTGGCGACTTCAACGGAACGCTACGCGTCTTCTGTTGATGTGTAGCGACAACTTCTTCTACCTGCAGACGGCGCGGCGACTTCTACAGAATGCAGCGCGTCCTATATTGATGCGTAGCCAAGACTAATTGCCCTTGGGGACGGTGCGGCGACTTCTAAGGAACCTAGCCCGTCTTCTTTGGATGCGTAGCGACGTATTCTTGCGCCTGGGGATGGCTTGGCGACTTCTACGGAACGCAACGTGGCGACTTCTACGGAACGCAACGTGTCTTCTATTGATGTGTAGCGACTACTTCTTGTCCTCTGGAACGCGCCACAGTGAATGCAGTTACGGGATTGCGCTGAGAAACTTGCCAGAAACAGTACCCCTAGCTAAGTTAAAATTTACTAAGTTAAAAGTCTAAAACATGTTAAAAATTTCCCCAAAATTTCCCCACCCCGCCAGGTAGCCCGCAGGCTACCCTCGGTCTGTCTCACTCACTTTTTATTGACTGTCTCTCTTGAAAGATCTTTCACTTTTTCTTTCTTCTTCCACCGCTTTCTTTAAACAGAAGTTGAAAGACGCCGTCTCACGACCTGCTGACACGTTATTTATAGCGACCGTGACGTCAGCTGGTGCAGGTCGCGAGGTCAGCTGCACAACGACTTGGCTTGAAGACGTTGTTGATTTTCTTCTGCACAAATTCATTTATTTATCTATTTATTGTATGGAATCATGGATTACAGTAGGATGAAAACAGGATTGGAATCTGAAAACTTTAAGGACAACTGCGCTGGACCCTGGTTCGTTACATTGCTCCCGTCTTTTTGAAATTGATTCTCCCGAATCAAGATCAGCGGCTAACCCGAACCAACAGAAGACATAGTATCAAGGTTCAATAATTTAATGGTCATTTAAATTTCAATTAAAAATTTTAGTAATAGTATTCTTTTACTAGTTCGAATCGTCCATCAGGGTAAGCCATCCTTCTCACTATTATCAATCTCTTGTATCTCAGTGGCTCTTCATCATCAAATTTGATTTCATTGTCGTCTTCTTGGTCGTCCGTCCATTCTGCGGGAGATGACTTTGGGGGTTCCATGAATCTGATCTTTCCCACAGGAGCTGGGCTGCTATATGCCGTTTTGGCTATTGGCTTTAACTGGACTCCCTCGTCCTTGTGCTCTTCCCATTGATCTGGCAATGGTGGTTTAGGCGTCGACTCCTTTAAAGACTTTCCTTTCACTTCAAGAGGGCTGCTCGCGCGCACAAGTTGCACAGTTGGCAGAGGATGTCACTTCTGCAGGTGTTTCTCCAAGTAGTTGTGATCTATGAGTACTTTATGACACAGCTCACTGGAGGCGTGCACTTCTTTTTCGTGTTTTCTCTTCTTCTCTTTTCTAGAAAATGAGGCCTGGCACAATCTACAGGTCAAGGGCACTGAAACATGACAGCATAGAATTTATATTTTAATTACATTTCCACCTAATAACACGCTTTCAAATTATCATAATGTACAACTTTAGGTGGACTTCTGGGATTCAGCCATATTTAGTAGATTTGGGCAGATATTCTCTCCATGACTTCATAGGGACCTAGCCACTTGGATGGAAGCTTTGGACTGACACCCTTCTTATTAGTGAGATTGCAGTACCACACTAAGTCACCTCCTTGAACACGTCTCCGTTGACCCTCAAATCATAATTTTGTTTCTGAATTACAGCACTCTTCTCTTGCTTTTCTGTGGCTCTTCTCCATACTTCTGCCAGATTTTCTCGAAGATTGAATGCGGATTACGGACGGATTCTCATAACATAAAGCAATGTTCTTGAACAATTTTACTATATTACTAAGCTATGATTAACACATAACAATTTTCAGAACTAGAACATAATATAACAAGCTAAACAAGAATAAACAATATTACAGTTAATCTTAAAAGTCATTTGTACATGAATGATTATAATGTCTTGAAGTTGATGGATGGTGCACACATGTATGTCAATAAATGCCACCTCGGGCAGTCAGGCCTATCGCCACATCCTCCTCCTCGCTTTAAAGTTAAATACATCCACATTGTCAAACAAATTATTGTTCACCTCAATAACATTCTCCCGCGGCACAGTTTCTCAAGAAAATCCAAGTCACACTGTCACCGCTATAGTTATGCATCAACGGATTCGGAGGCAAACGTCATTCAGTCACATACAAAATACCTCTCTCCATTGGGAATCCATACATGTTGTACACGGGTCCTTTTCCCAGAATATTTCTCATGTTTGAATCGTAGATCAATGACAAATCTCGCACCAGTACATGTATCGATGCCAGCTACAAGTATTTTTATTTTGTTTTCTGCATTGATATGATATGTTATGGCCCATATAACGCATGTCTGGCAGGGAGCAATTGAGTATATCCTTGGACTTTTTGAAAATTTTGATAGTGGGCAATGATTGTCTTAATTCCCTTGGTAGTTGGCATCAGTTAAAACCCCTTGTATGTGTACAGTACAAGTACTAGTAACCTATGGCAAATGGCGGCCATCTTGGATTTTTTCAAAATGTCCAAAGAAATTGTGTGCTTTCTGACACATGCATTATATTGGTAATAAGGATATAGAATAAACATTGAGGAACAACTTTATTTGAAAAAATCAATAGAGGAACGTACGTATAAATTTGAGAAAAATTCTTAAATTGGTAGTCATTTGTCAGAGGTAGAATTTGCCAAAGGGCTACATCATTAGATTGATTTAGAATGTCAAAAGCTAACCACATGCAAAATTTATCTGCCGCGCCAAGATTTGGCTACTGTTTAACCCTAAGCCGACCCTCTATAATTGTGAGAGTATACGCAGGATATTTATTGCAACACCATTCCCTGCATTTACAGTGGTGATGTTGTGCAGATACATGTTTCATTTGCTGCTTTCTGGTGATGCCATGTATGTATTTCACCTTGGCATCAAGCTTATTTGGTTTTGGAACCTTCAGATCCAGTGAAATTATGTTCTCATTTTTTGTTAGTGATAATTACGTACACCACGAAAAAGTAAAAATACATTATATACTGATATTTAGACCAGTTTCATTATTTTTCATTCAACCTGGCCTAATAAAAATTCACAATTAATATGGATTAACATAGGATTTCCTATAGGTTCCTATAGAAATTCCTATAAGATTTCCTATAGCATCCTTTAGGAATTTTTTGATGGTCTGAACATAAATTAAAAATCAAAATCATATACTGATATTTAAACCAGATTCATAATTTTTCATTCAACCTGGCCTTACAAAAATTACCTTTATGAATTGGCATAGGATTTCCTATAGGAATTCCTATAAGATTTCTTATAGGATCCAATAGGAATTTTTGTAATGGTCTGAACATAAATTAAAAATCACAATCATATACTGATATTTAAACCAGATTCATTATTTTTCATTCAACCTGGCTTATAAAAATTCCCTAAATGAATTATATTAGCATAGGATTTCCTATAGGTTCCTATAGAAATTCCTATAAGATTTTTGTAATGGTCTGAACATGAATTTAAAAAAAATCAGCTTCAATGATTTGGTACAAAAACATTCCTAATGATAAAATATTTCTCTATAAAAGATTACTTGAAAATGATCAATTTTTTTCAAAAATTCTTTAAAAAAGAAATAAAAGAATTTCTATAGAATCCTATAGAAGACTATAAGATTGTGCATTATAAACAATAAAAAGCATTTTTGCTTTAATAGTGATATATAATTGACAATTCAACTGATAAAATGGACCTATATCAAATATCTATTGTTTAGAATGATATATGTTTATAAGATATGCATTTTTCTCAAGATTTTAACTTACAACAATTTCCTATAGGATCCTATAGGAAATCCTATAGGAAATGTGCCCTATAGGATCCTATAAGATTTCCTATAGGATCCTATAGGAATTTTATAGGATCCTATAGGAAATTTTCGTAAGGGTCGCCATGCTGCGGAGAAAACGCTTCTGTTGCGTTCACTTGACCTTGACTTTTTTTTCTCTTCTGGAGCGGGCAATTTGCAATGTTCCGATTGGTCAAAAAGTCACGAGATACCACAATCACATTATAACGTAACACATTATAACGTAACAATGGGAGTGACTGACCTGATGAGAAAATTATAATGTGACCATATGGGAGTGACTGACCTGATGAGAAATTATAATGTGACCATATGGAAGTGACTGACCTGAAAAGAAATTATAATGTGACCACATGGAAGTGGATGGCCTGATGAGAAAATTATAATGTGACCATATAGGAGTGAATGGCCTGATGAGAAAATTCTAATGTGACCATATGAGAGCGAATGACCTGATGAGAAAATTATAATGTGACCATATGGGAGTGACTGACCTGATGAGAAATTATAATGTGACCATATGGGAGTGAATAACCTTATGAGAAATTATAACATGACCATATGGGAGTGAATGACCTTATGAGAAAATTATAACATGACCATATGGAAGTGACTGACCTAACGAGAAAATTATAATGTGACCATATGGGAGTGAAAGACCTAACTAGAAAATTATAACATGACCATATGGGAATGGCTATGACCTAAGAAAATAATAATAATTTAATGGAAGTAAAGTGCGAAAAACTGATAAACTAAAATACCTCCTTGTCTTAGAGCTCAGAGGGTTTTCAATTTCTCTAAAACATCGTTAAAAATTATTGATAGCTAACCAAACGCAAGGAAGCGCCCGAACACACACATCTAAATCGTTCTAACTAGACCAAACAACAAAGGAAAATTTACTGAAAGAGTTCACCAACTTAATTACCAAAAAATGCACTCCACTGATTTAAAAGAAAATTATATAGACGGTTTCCCACCCCCCAAGAACGAACTGCATTTTAGTGTTTACTGCCGGGTTGAGTCGGTCATTCTGGCTATTCTCAGGGCTATTCAGTCAAAGACGATGAGATCACCGAACCGCTCTCCGACTGAAGCGTCGCTCTATTTATAGTTTTTTTGGACGTCGTCAAGGATTGCATCATTGCGTGACTTTTGCACGCGTAGCAACCGACAAAAGAAAATGGCTGCGCCCAGACAAGGAAGCTGCGAGCTTCGTTCACCAACTATGTACCGGTACGATCCCGGATTATTACACTACCCCCTCCCAAGAAAAAATGATTCTCCCGAATCACAGGTATGAACCCAAGGATGAACCATACCGGGTAACATTTCAACAAGTATTTAATTATTAACAACAATTATAATCTTATTCCTTCTTACTTGAAATCCACCCCCAGTAGAAAGTCCAACGAAGTATTCAGTCTTTGATATCCACCCCCCGATAAAAGTCCAATGATGTATTCAGTCTTTGAAATCCACCCCCCCCCTCCACCCCCCTGATAAAAGTCCAATGAAGTGTTCAGTCTTTGAAATCCACCCCCCGATAAAAGTTCAAAATTTGTAGTTCCTTTTTATGTAGATGTTCCCCTCCTTGTCCTCATTCACGGTTTCCTCTATCTCTTTCACTCTTGGAAGGAGGTCCACCGGTAGAGAGTGTCTGCTTCCTTTCCTCATATTCTCAACAATGGGCTTGATGGGCATTTGTGCCGACTCTTTCGGGGTCTCGGCTACCTTCAACTCTTCTGTGGAAACTGGGGCGCATGTAGATTCTGGCTGTATTTTCTTCGGGGACTCTGGAAAGAGTACCCTGCTTAGAGGTTCAATCAACCCCTCTTCTTCACTTGGCTGGACTAGTAACTGAACAGCTTCCTCTGCCATCTTCAGTGACCTAGGCGACAGGGCCCACGCCTTTCTCACATCTCCAATTCTTGTTCTACTTATCTTTGTACAGTATTTCCTCTCATGCCTCCTGAGGTTTGAGGGAGCTTGAAAGTGCTTCTTGCAATGACGGCACCTGCTCATATAGTATTGATTATGGAAAAAAAATTTTTTTTTTAATAATCATAACAGGGCTTTAACTGGTCGAAATGTGCGGTCTTGACCTTCGCATGCGTACCCTTGGAGATCTGATAAACTAACTCGACTGGGGAGCCCACAACTGTGAACGGCCCTTGCCATTTAGGTTGCAGTTTTGGACTGAGGCCCTTCTTTTTGTTGTTAATTTTCTGCCACACTCGGTCACCAATTCGATATGGTTCCCCATGAACTAAACGGTCATAGCTTATTTTCTGACGTATCGCACTTTTCGTAATGGCCTCCCGAGCACGAATACAGTTACTACTGTTACCCGGTACTACTGTGAACTGAACTGCGATAAGCACATAAGGTAACTTCATGTCCCAGTCGCGCTGTCGTGCACTAGGTTCAAGTAATTTGGTTAAACATCGGGTCAAGGTCCGGTTGAACGGCTCAACCCTCCTTTTTTTTTTGTTGTTCTGGTTCTTCTTCTTTTTAAACAAGTTCATCCCAGTATCCCAGGTATGTTCTTGTGGCGTTGGAACGAGGCACCACGTCTTTAGAGGTTGGCTTTTTACCAATCTCTAGGGCTTCTATTACAGGTCGTACGTCTGGATCTTGCTTCTGAAGCTCTTTGGTTTCTGTTAGGCTAACTGTGGGGTCAATCTTTATGGTGCGGACAAAGGCTGGCTTGGAATGGACCCACTCTGCTTTCACCCACCTCTTCTTCAGCGTAGAACCTTGTTGTTCTGGTTCTTCGTGACGGGCACATTGTTGGCAAGGGTGTCTGGACATAGCATCGGCATTGTTGTGGCTTCTGCCCGCTCTATGTGCGAGAATTGGCTGATACTCCTCCACTACTTGCATCCATCTGGCCAATTGTCCTTCCGCGTCTTTCATTCTTAGTAACCACATGACAGCAGCGTGTTCAGTACGGATCGTGAAGTCTCGGCTGTACAAATATTGACGAAAATGTTTCATAAAATACACGGCAGAGAAAAATTCTTTTCTAGTAACACAGTAATTGCGCTCTGCTTTTCCCAAGGCCTTACTTGCATACGCAATAACCTTCTCCTTTCCCCCTTGTATCTGAGAGAGTACAGCTCCTATTCCGAAATTACTCGCATCTGTGTCCAAAATGAACCTTCCCTCTGCCGTGGGATATGCCAGTATTGGCGCCTGTATTAATCTTCTCTTCAAGTCCTCAAAAGCCGCTTGACATTCCTCAGTCCAACAGAATTGTTTTCCTTTTTCAGTAAGTTGATGAAGAGGATGGGCAATCTTAGCAAACTCTAGAATAAACCTTCGATAATACGACGCCAATCCCAGAAAACTTCTCACTTCTGTAACTGTCTGGGGTACCGTCCAATCTTTGACTGCTTGAATCTTGTCGGGATCTGTCCTGATTCCTTCTGCTGACACTGTATGGCCAAGGTAAGCCACTTCTTTTTGAAAGAAATGACACTTTTTAGGTTTAAGCTTTAGATTTGCTACTTGTAGTCTTCTGAACCCCTCTCGAAGGCGCTCGAGTTCCTCTTCAAAGGTTTTCCCATATACAATGACATCATCTAAATATACTAGTAGCGTTTGCCAGTGTAACCCTGCCTAAATTCGTTCCATAAGTCGTTCGAAGGTCGCTGGAGCATTGCAAAGACCAAACAGCATAACCCTCGATTGATAAAGTCCACCGCGAACAGTGAATGCCAACTTTTCTTTTGCTTTCTCATCAAGTTCCACTTGCCAATATCCACTAGCGAGGGCAGCCGTTGAGAACCATACCACCCCAGAGAGAGCATCTAAGGTGTCGTCTATGCGTGGCAGGGGATACGAGTCTTTCACAGTCACTGAATTCAGCTTACGATAGTCTACACAGAATTGGGTTGATCCATCTTTCTTCTTTACCAGTACTATAGGTGATGCCCAAGGACTACTTGAAGGCTCGATTACTCGTTGTATAACAACTGCACATCGTGTGCTACAGTTTCTTTTATTACTCTTCTGACTTCGGCACCGATGTTGTCCATCACATATAGTGCTAGATATCTAATCTGAAACATATATCAATATTTCTTGAAATATATAATCAATTTTTCAGTCTTAAATAAAACAACGGATCCTTTTACATGTAAAGAAAAATATTCCTTTAACATGTGATAAATAAACTTAAAATATCAACTACCACTACAAGATTCATCAGGAAATTCTTGAAGACAGCAATATCTATACTCTCATCTGCAACTATTGATATAAAGTTAGCAGCCTCCATCCTCTCATTGAAATATTTTCTTAACACCATATCTGCAGATGTGATCATTTCCTCAACCTGTGAAATTTCAAAGTAGGACCAGTTCAAATTAAATCATTATGTTAAAAAAGAGAATTTAGTATTTGGATCAGTTGTCAACAAGGAAAATCCGAATGACTGTTGACTGTGATAACTTATTATTTTTATACAGATAGTTGAAGTAGGCCTACATTTAGATCCCTGCAATAAAGCTAAAATACCCTAATAGTAATAAGTATCTTTGAGCGTTCTTTAAAAATGAACAGTAATTTAAACTGGTCCTTCAACTTACCAATACTAAGATATATTTATCATTTGCAACAAACAGAATGCATAATAAAATTTAATTCAGAAATTGCTTAACCAAATCTTAACAGGACCGGCATCAATTTTACCATTTTGAATCGCTTTGAATGAAGTGCTACTTTTTATTGTTTTTTTTATTATTATTATTTTTTTGTCTTTTTTTATATATGCATTGTTACAGTACTTATAGTTTCATGATGTCTGTAAAGAGCAGACCCAATCTGCATACCGTTGCATTCTTGAAGCTCCATTAATGATCCAAATTTGCTAATGGGTAAATCTTCCTTAATAATCCAA
Source organism: Lingula anatina (assembly GCF_001039355.2). Next base: position 119,024 of record NW_019775247.1, read on the forward strand.
TAAATAGTTCGCAGTTGGACGCTTAAGTTATCAGTTATTATTTTTTCCGCATTAGTTAATGCCTTTTTGAATGTGGCAGCTTGCTGTTGTGCACAATTCCTATGTTGCTGAGGGGCCTTGTGCCGCTTGAGACTACTGCGTTGAAAATCCAAGCAATCACTTGTGTATGTGTTTTTGGATTTGCCTGCCCGGCAAACGGCACAAAACATTTTTTCAAAAATCAACCACTTGAATTCATTCAACCATGTAGGGATAAATGATCTGACTCTTCTGCAACACACATGGACCACTTGCTGTCACCGCCATGACTGTATAAACCATGTGACTAGTATACCTTAAAGTTTCAGATCAATTGACCTCGATTACACATAGAGGATTTCACTGAAGCGAAACTAAAGCAAGGTCTACTCTTGAATTGACAAAATGAAACCATTGATGATTCGTCCCTAGTTTTATTGGTTCGTACTACCAGATCACTATCAAACTCATAAGCCCAATTTGTCAAAATACCTATGTGTAATTTATTATGCCTTCTTAACTAAAAAAAACTTGCATCCCCCGGGACGCATCGCCGTGCTCTTTTTTTTCCCTGTCGGCCAGACTTCTATCAAATGTCATAAGGTCATGATCTGTTTTTAAAGGGAATATTCCAGCAGGGAGTTCCACTTGGTGTTGATCAATGCTTCTGGGAATGGTCTTTTTCATAATTTAATTGTGACATAGCCCTTCTTATCTGCCTCTGTTCCACTTTTATTTCCTCTAATGTTTGAAAAATGTTTTCTAAATGTATTGAAAGGCATTATATTTCACTATAAATATATGTGCACATCCACAGTACTGGGTAACAACAATAGGTCATGGGCATCAACATGGCGCCTGATTTATTATCATGCTTTCCACTAAAATATTCATCGTATTTTGCTTTACATAAATAAATTTTAGAAAATTTAACATTACATTATCAGGGAAGGGTACACTTAACAAAGTTAGAAAGATTCCATCCAGATTCAGGGACTAAAGAACGATGCAGAGTTGACCACATTGTAAACGTCTCTGTGGACACTGGCGACACTCTCTACCAGCAATAGCTCACGCGTTTGGTTCATGAACACACCAACCCAGTCACTTATACTTTTTGGCACTTTTACGGCTAACGGGCAGCGGGATCGTAGGGGAATGCTGAGGCTTTAATCCAATTTGTGAACATCATGACAGCAGTAAACCCCACAGACCTGGCACCTGTGACTGTTAAATCTGAAAGAGCAAGGTTAATCTCCCAGAGACCCGTCTGTCCCATGGGAAGTTTCCAGTCTCGCCTTGCGTGGTTTCCTAAGGGAGCACCTTAATCGAGGGTTGGACATCCTTCACCATTACTGTCTCTTTTCGCTTTCCAGTAGATAAATACAAAAGGGACATGTCTGGTGGACTGAACTGAAACAAAATAGGACTAAACTCTGCCCCGACACTCATGGGCGAACTCTGCAAACTCGGGCTGGCATTTCCCTTCAGCTCCGAGCTGTCGACAGCACCTTCTACATGACATCTTGGACGCGGCCGGCCTTCCACCCAAAATTGTCCATGCCGCAGTGGCTTCCTCTGCAACAAGGGATCCCACGATCTGTCAGCCACCACTTGTCCTCTGGAATGCGTAACAGTGAATGCAGTTACGGGATTGAGCTAAGAAACAGTGCTTTTTGGAGTTGTTGTCAACCGGACAAGTTGACAAAAATTTTGGTTGTCCGGTTTGTGATTTCCACTTGCCCGATGTCCAGGGAGAGGGAATATTACAACAGGAGTCTGACGTTTTATGTCTTATGTTTATTTCTCTCCCATACTGTTCATCTCTCTTTTGTCTATCTTATACACTTTTCCCCAATGGGCTTAATTCAAGCAATTTACTTTTATTCTTTTCCATGCATATGCTTAACTAAATGGCTAAACATTAGATTAAATTAAACTGCTAATAATATTACTCTGATTACAGAGTTTCATGACATAATGAAGTGTGATTCATGATATTGTAACGCGCGAGGTTGCCGCGTCGGCGCACGACCCCGGACGCAATGTGGGAATATGATGTTGAAACAGGGAAAGTATATCCCAGTCCTTCGAAATTAACAACAAAGGCATATGGTTACAGTTCAAATATTATTATTATACACCAATTTGCTTTCAATAAAAGAGATATTTCAAGAGATATATACAAGGCCTAAAGCCATAGAGTTTGTAATAAAATCGAGCAACGTTTTTCATGGTATGGTAGCGTAGCGCATATCAGCATCTTTCTTCATGGTAGCGTAGCGCTAATCAGCTTCTATCTTCATGGTAGAAACGACAACCGTTGAACGCGGTAGAGTCATCTAGGGGATGGCGACGATATCTTACGCCTGGGGACGGCATAACGACGACCGTTGAACGCGGCGGCGTCATCTAGGGGATGGCGACGACATCTTACGCCTGGGGACGGTATAACGACGACCATTGAACGCGGCGGCGTCATCTAGGGGATGGTGACGACATCTTCATGGTAGAAACGACGACCGTTGAATGCGGCGGCGTCATCTAGGGGATGGCGACGATATCTTACGCCTGGGGACAGCATAACGACGACCGTTGAACGCGGCAGCGTCATCTAGGGGATGGCGACGACATCTTACGCCTGGGGACGGCATAACGACGACCGTTGAACGCGGCGGCGTCATCTAGGGGATGGCGACGATATCTTACGCCTGGGGATGGCATAACGACAACCGTTGAACGCGGCGGCGTCATCTAGGGGATGGTGACGACATCTTCATGGTGGGCGTCTGTTCAGTTTCTCAGCATTCCGGCTGTTACTGCAATGGCAGAGGAGCTCGGTACGCATCACACGGCCGCAGCCGCGGGAACGGAACCTGAATGGGATTCACAGACTGTACCCTCGGTCTGTGAACCTGGTTCGACGACTCGACTCTGAAGTGGACACGGCGACACTCTCCACCAGCAAAATCTCACGGGTACGGTTCATGCACACAACAACTCAGTCCTGGCACTTTTTCCACCCACGGGCGGCGAGATCGTAGGGGAACGCTGAGGCCTTCAGTTCAATCAGTGAACATCTTGGCGGCAGTAAACCCCGCGGACCCGGAACCTGTGACTGTTAGCTCTGAAAGAGCAAGGTTAATCTTCCGTGGCGCATTTCCTGCATTATCTACGCCCTGGACCCGTCTGTCCCATGGGAAGTTCCCAGTCTCGCCTCGGCGGGAGCGGAGGTTTCCTAGGGGAGCACCGTGATCGAGGGTTAGGACGTCCTTCACCATTACTGTCTCTTTTCGCTTTCCGGTAGCTGCATGCAAAGGGACACGTCTGGCGGACCGAACTAAAACAAAATAAGAACATAACACTGCCCCGATCATACATGGGGGAACACTGCGCACTTGGGCTGGCATTTTCCCTTCAGCTCCGAGCTGTCGACGACGCCTCCTACATGATGTCTTGGACCCGATCAGCCTTTCACCCAAAATCGTCCATGCCGCAGCGGCTTCCTTGGCCAGGATCCTAAACATCTGCAACCAAGGGATCCCATGATCTGACAGCCACCACTTGTCCTCCGGAGCGCGTCACGGTGAATGCAGTTACAGGATTGCGTTAAGAAACTCACTAAAAACTAACGGTACATGTAGCTGACATAACTGTCAGCCAAAATACTACAAAAAAAAATAGACTAATCTTCGAAAAGAAAATTCTTCACAATTTTTCCCGACTATGTCGGGTAGCCCGAGGGCTACCCGCAGCCCGTTTCACTCACTTTTTGTCTCTCTCTTGTGCTTTATGACTGTCACTCTAAGATACTTTCTTTCTTCCCCGCTTCAACTTGAAGAACTTGAAAGACGCCGCTAACGATCAGCTGAGCGGTTATTTATAGCGACCTTGACGTCATGACCGCAGGTCGCGTGGTCACACTTTCTGACGGCACGTCGACACGGTTGGAACGACGTTGTTGATTCTTTCCCGTACAGCAGTACAAATCTAACGTTTCTTTCTTTGTTTAAAATCATGGGGTATTTGGCATCTTTTCGTCTTTAAACGGCTCTAGAACGGCAACTAAAGTTGGACTGGTAAATTTTTGTCGGCATCGGTGTAGAGCTATTGGAGCCCCGTTCGTTACATTGCCCCCATCCTTTTAAAATTGATTCTCCCGAATCAAAATTAGTTTCTTCACAGGAACAACAGAAGCCAAAAAGAAAACGTTCAATTATTTAATAACATTCAGAATTTCATACAAAATTCTCAAAAGTGATACTCCTTTCGGAGTTCAAATCTCCCATCTGGGTACTTAATTCTTCTAACAATTATCAACCTCTTGGGTCTCAGAGGCTCTTCATCATCTGGATCGTCGTCTTCATCATCATCTTCTTCTTCATCTGTCCACTCTGTGGGAGGTGACTCTGGGGGATCTGAGAATTTGATGTTCTTCCCTCCAGGGGCTGGTCTTCTGTAAACTTTGGGTAGTATTGGTTTAACTGCACGTCTTCTTTTTCCTCCTTCACTGCAGGTGGGTCTAGCGCAGGTGTTGACTCTTCTGGTGATTGTTCCAAAGATGCCTCTTCTTCCAGGCTGACCTTCACTACCAAGGGGCTATTGATGCGTGCAATTTGTACAGTGGGTAGAGGATGCCGCTTTTGCAGGTGTTTTTCCAGGTAGTCCTTGTCTATCAGTATCTTGTGGCACAGATTACAGAATGCATGGATTTCTTGCTCATGTTTCCTCTTCTTGTCTCTTTGAGTAAAAGAGGCCTGGCATAAACGACAGGTCAGCAAGGGCACTGAAACGTGACAAAAAATAGAATTTATATTTTAATTGTACGTCCACCTAGTAACATGCTTTCAAATTATCGTAGTGTACTACTCTAGGTGGACTTCTGGAATTCAGCTGTATTCGATAAATTTGGGCAGACAATCTCTCCACGACCTCATAGGGACCTAGCCACTTGGGTTGAAGCTTTGGACTGACACCTTTCTTCTTCGTGAGATTGCAGTACCACACCAAGTCGCCTTTCTTGAACACGTCTCCGTGGACTCTTAAATCGTAATTTCGTTTCTGAATTACAGCACTCTTCTGTTGTTTCTCCGTCGCTCTCCTCCATACTTCTGTCAGATTTTCTCGAAGATTGTATGCGTAATCTGTCTGGTTTTGATCTGCCGAGGGTGGCTCTTCAATCATTGCGTGGACGGGTAAGTCTACTTCTCTTCCCAGCATCATCATGTTGGGCGTTTCGCCAGTGCTGGAATGTCTAGAGCTTCTGTATGCCATTAGGAAAAGCGGAATCTTCTCATCCCAGTCCTTCTGGTTCCTGCTGGGTTCTAGAAACTTAGTTATGCCGTTTATTAGGGTCCGATTGAAGCGTTCCACAAGGCCATCTGACTTGGGGTTAAAGGGAGCGGTCCTGGTCTTGTTTATACCCATCATGGCACAGACCTCTTGCATAACTGAAGACTCAAAATTTCTACCCTGATCAGAGTGGATGCTGCCAGGTGTCCCAAACCTTGTAAAGACCTCCTCCACTAGGACTTTGGCTATTGTGTTGGCCTCTTGATTTGGCAATGGAAATGCTTCTGCCCACTTGGTGAAATAATCACATACCACCAAGATAACTCGATTACCTCGGTTACTCTGGTTTAATGGTCCCAAGATGTCCATTCCTATCCGTTCCATAGGAGCTCCCACGAAAAACTGTTGTAATGGCGCCTTAGGTTTTCTTCCATATGTCTGTTGCTTTTGGCAAGTTCTGCAATTTTTGCACCAGGACCTTACATCATTGGCTACACCATACCACCAGTATCGTTCCTGTATCCTGGCTAATGTTCTCTCTGCACCCATGTGACCGGCAGTAGGATGCGAATGGAAATGCTCCAGGATCATCTTTCGATATACCTTAGGGACAATCACTAGGGGTCTTGTCACCGATCCATCGTTTGATTCTTCTGTTGTGCATAACACTCAAGATTCTAGAGACAACTGGTCCCATTTAGCTACAAGGGTGCGGATGGCTGGAGACCATGGTTCCTGGCCATACTCTAATGGTCCAGATCCTTTACGCATGGCTACTAGAACTGGTCGGATATCTGCATCCTCTCCCTGGGCCTCAGCCATCTCTTCTAATTTCACCAAAGGGGCAATGGAGATACTTCTTATGTGAGCTGGTTGAGGGTGCATCTGATCCTGGCGAATCCAGCGTCTCTTCATCACACGGCCCTGTTGTTTGGGTTCTTCTTCTCGTCCACACTGATGGCAAGGGTAACGGGATAGCCCATCCGCATTTTCATGACTCCTTCCAGCTCGATGTTCTAGGTTAGGTTGGTACTCTTCTACTACTTGTATCCACCGGGCCAACTGTCCCTCGGCATCTTTCATTCTGAGGAGCCAAGTCAGGGCTGCATGGTCGGTACGCAAAGTAAAATCTTGTCCATACAGGAAGCTGCGAAAATGCTTCATGAAATGAATTGCTGCCAGAAATTCTTTTCTTGTGACACAGTAGTTTCGTTCTTCTTTTGTGAAGGCCCTGCTAGCATAGGCTATAACTTTTTCTTGTCCCTCTTGGACTTGAGACAACACTGCACCCATACCAAAATTACTGGCGTCTGTATCTAATATGTAGCGACCTTCAATGCTTGGATAAGCAAGAATGGGGGAAGAAATAAGTCGTTGCTTCAGTTCTTGAAAAGAGTCTTCACACTCTTCATTCCATAGGAAGAGATTTCCCTTCTCTGTCAAACGGTGTAGGGGTCTGGCTATATTGGCAAACCCTTTTATGAACTTCCGGTAATAGGACGCTAACCCCAGAAAACTTCTAACTTCCGTTACCGTTCCGGGGGTTTTCCACTCCTTTATCACCTCGATCTTGTCTGGGTCTGTTCTAACCCCGTGCTTGGAGTCAACGTGACCGAGGTACTTCACTTCTGACTGAAACAGGTGGCATTTCTTTGGCTTCAACTTCATCTTGGCCTCTCGGAGACGACGGAAGACCTCTTTGACCCTTTCTACCTCCTCTTCGAACGTTTTTCAAAAGACTATGATGTCGTCCAAGTACACGAGGAGAATTTTCCAGTGGAGTCCACTCATCACTTGCTCCATGAGTCGTTCAAAGGTGGCTGGCGCGTTGCACATCCCAAATGGCATAACCTTCCATTGAAAAAGCCCGCCTCGGACAGCAAACGCTGATTTCCTCTTGGCATCTTCATCCAATTGCACCTGCCAGTAGCCACTGGCCAAATCAAATGTAGAAAACCACTCTGTCCCCGACAGTGCGTCAAATGTGTCATCAATTTTCGGGAGAGGGTACGAATCTTTCATGGTGACAGAGTTCAGTTTCCGGAAGTCAACACAAATTCGTGTAGACCCATCTTTCTTGGTCACCAGCACGATCGGTGATGCCCACGGACTCGCAGACGGCTCTATGACGCCCCTTTCTAACATCTCTTGCACATGTTTATCAGCTTCATCTTGCTGTGATCTAGGCAACCTTCGGTATCCCGGGCCCCCGTTTCACAAAAAAACTTAAGTCGGGTTCTCTGACTTAGGGCTTGGTTACCAACGTAATTAAGTCGTTACGTCACTAAGTCCCGTTTCACAAAGAATCTAAAAGGTCGCTTACGTCGTTTTTTTCTAAGCTGTAAGTCGACGATGTCAAGCCTCCTCGGGAGGAGACTTAAGTCGTCGCTATCAGCAAAATGGCCGCTGCCGTAGTTGTCCAAAATCTTCATCGTCGGGCTCTTCGAAGAGAGCGTGTCTTCAGAGACCGTGAAAATCCTTTAGATTATTTTAATGACGATCAGCTGAGGGAGCGTTTTAGGTTTAGAAGACATTCTATTTTATTTATCCTTCAATTTATCAATAATACAATTCAACCTCCAACCAATAGAAGTCACTCAATACCGGCACTATTTCAGTTATTGATTACTTTGAGATTTTTAGCCACTGGTTCGTTTATGTTTGTTGTTGGGGATACAATCCCCAGAATATCCAAAGCAACTGTGTCCAGAGTGGTAAGAAGAGTTACTGTGGAAATAACACGTCTTGCAGGACAGTTCGTACAGTTTCCTAATGGAAGGCGACTTGAAGAAGTAAAGAAGGGGTTTTTTCCAACTTGCCGGTAAGTGCACAACCTTCAATTGACCTTATTTACATTAGACAGCGTTCGAAAACATAGAGGGCGCTTAGAATTGCACTCGTCTCACCTAAAACAATTGCCTACAGATATAAAGTAGGTCATGTTGTGCTTAGTGGATGTAAACAAAGGCGGGCAACGTGGAACGTTAGCTTAGTAGGGAGAGCGGTTGCAAGAAAAGCTAAGTATTTGGATTCAAAACCCGGCATTTGGTGGTCAAGTGGCCATCAATATATATTTGGTAACTTCTTTTCATAACTTATTCAACATTTTTTCACAGGAATGCCCAATGTAATAGGTGCCATCGACTGTACTCACGTACATATACTGGCACCAACTGGGGCTAGGGAGCCAGATTTTGTGAACAGAAAGGGCAGACACAGCCTAAATGTACAGGTAAAATATTTAATGACTTTTTTTGTTTTATTGACTTGTCGAAAAAGTATATTTGTTATTGTATATATTTTATATCCAATACATTATTTTGAGAATTATAAAAAAATCATAAATTAATAATAATAATAATTATATATATATATATATTCTTTTATTGACTTTTGTAAATTCACTGATTTCACTAACACATCAATGAACAACACTGCTTCATGAAGCATTTGATTAAATAGAGAGAAAATGTCTTTTAAAATCTAAAATATAATAAAACTTGCTGTAACAATAATATGTGAAAAAATAATAACAATAACTTTATATAACAAACTTTAACAATTCATGTATTTTTACAAATTCCTTTTCTGAAAAAATGTTTTCCTTTCTCCAATATAAAAATATAATTCAATAAATTACAAAATTTCAAACACTAAAACATGTATGTACATTTATAATATATATACACTAATATGCTGAAAAACACTAACAATTTAATACTTGTACTTTGCACAAAAATATACAAAATTTATCGGAACACTACAATTTCAATTTAAGTGCAAGTTTTTCTAACCACCAAAGGTAGGCTCTGTTATAGGGCTATTGCCTATTCTTGTAAAACCTATTGTTCAATTATGCCGTGATTAGAGTAATTAAGCAGGTATTACTGGCCAAGACAAGAGCAACACCCACCCAAATTTCACAATTTTCAGATATTTTAATATTAAAATATATCGCCAACAAAAGAAAAGGCCACAAGGATCTCTTTTGTACTTTATATGTTCAATGTTCCTTTACAAACCCATACATGTTTGACAGCCATAGGACTTCTACTAGTGGGTATATGACCCTCTGATAATCGCCATGCGTGAACTTAGTTTTGGGGGGTGGGGTAAAAAAAGGGGGTACAGTGTGGACAAGGTGGGTTATATTTTTAGTTTGAATGTCTTATGATGACTGAAAATTTGCTGCGAAAGCTGGAAAAACAGAAAATTGGGCATAAATCCCCTGATATACAGTTTTATGGCATAACATTTAGCAGAAGTTAATAGGGTCCTCAGGCAAGTATTTCAGCCCAATAAGGTCAAATTCTGTGAACCCCCACCTTGCCGCACTTGTCTGGTGCTTAAAGAAAACTGGCACTTAAATCTTTTAACTCTCCACATTTCCTTGCACTCTTCTCTGGTCATTTGACATGGTTTTCAGCTGTAAATAAAAAGTAAACACTTTGCACATTTTATTATACATTACACAAAGCTAAGTAATAAAAATGAAATTATTTTACACACATTATATATATAATTTCCCCATACTTTTTCAGTTAGTTTGTGATCATGCCTTTGTTGTGACCAACATGGTGGTCAAGTGGCCTGGATCTGTACATGATTCAAGAATATTTAGGCAGTCCAATTTGTGCAGGCACTTAGAAAATGGTAAATGTACATATATTTAATATACTTATTTTAAAAGCACAGGTTTATTAATTGATTTTTAATTTATACATTAAGAGCAGTATTCAGTACATTTGGTAATTTCTATTTATAAATTTCTCTAATTTTTTCAGCTCCACATTGTGGTTTCCTTTTAGGAGATAGTGGATATGGCTGTCGCCCATTTCTTCTAACCCCTTTTCACAACCCAGCACCTGGGCCACAAACAAATTACAACAGATCCCATTGTAGGACAAGAGTTACAATTGAGCAAACCAATGGAATTCTCAAGGCCAGATTCCCTTGTCTAAATTTTCTCCGTTTAACACCAGAAAGGTCAATAACTGTAATTAGCACTTGTGTGATTTTGAATAACATTGCAAGAAGAGTAAATGATAATTTCCCACCACCCCAAATTGTTAATCAAATCCAACTACCCCCACCAGTACCAGTTCAGAATGATGGTTTCGCCATGCGAGATGGAGTTGTACGAGCATATTTCTCATAATGTTAAATATGTAGATGGATATACCCCAAAAACTATATGCTTTGACATAACTGTAGCTGCATTTATATCATAAAAATGTGCATTGTTTTGAATCATTAATACACTGACCTTAAAGTTGATGCATATTAGCCTCCAATGAGGCAATCTCCAACTGCAGCCTTCTCTTTTTCAATTTAGCTACATCCGTCCACTCCCTTAAATATTCTTTGAACAAGTCATTTACGCTGTCCTTCTTGTTTGGAACCTGTACATTAAAAAAGAAAATTTGTTGAAACAATAACAATTTTTTAAAAGATAAATGTATTTTTCAGAATTAATTATAATATTTCACTATTAACCGAAAGTGACAGTACTTTACAAGAGATCAAACAATGTTTTACCCGAATGATATATATGGTTTTAGTTTTTGAGGATTGAGGTTTGAAAATCACTTACAGGTTTTTCTGCTACTGAATTATTTTCAGCAACTTCCTGTAAATAAAGTTGAAACATGTGAAAGTTTGTGTTACTACTGCATTTCAATTACCATAAGCCAATGCAAACTATAAATTAAAAAAAAAATTATCATAAAATCTATAGACAATAGAATTAAGTTAGATTGCACAGTTTTGACAAGTAACAATGTAATTTGCAAACCTCTGGTGTGGACTCTTCATCTGCATGGTGTGGACTCTTCATCTGCAGCCTAAGAAATGAAAATAACAACATGATTATGGAAAATTAAACCATTTATATGTTACATACACATGCTAGATTATATACACCATTATGTATGTATGTATTAAATATATTTCCATTGATATTATTGTTAAAACCACAAGCTGCAATCATGTACATCTCACAATGTTATTGATCCTTACATTGTTATTGTCCCCTATTCCTTCTTCAAATTCCACTATAAACAAAAAGGTAAAACATTTGTACTATTAACAAAGAAATGAGAAATTAGTAAAATAAGCATTTTTTCAAGATTTCTTTTGCTGTTATTATTGAAATTACTTGTAAGAATCCTACTAATAGAATCCATGCAGGTATTTCTCAAAGTGTAATTAAAACTATGTATGTAATTTATATTATAATCAAAGTTGTACTTACATGTGTGACCACTTGAGGGTCCTGCAGCATAGTCTTTAATTAACAAAATTACAATATTAAATTTTGAATATGGTGGTTATCTTTAATCTAATAAGTACATAACAGTTAATAATTAAATATTAACAAAAGCAATAATAGAAAATGTTACTGGAGTTTGCTTTGAACATTTCATTGTTTATTTTTATTGTGAATTTACCAATGTACTTACCTACTGAGTTGGTTTCTCCTTCGAAACCAAATTCAATTCCAGCTTCTAAACCATCCACGGAGGGCCTACCATGGAGGCCCTCCATGACCATGTCCTCAGCTGTGGATATGGTCACAGCAGGGCCTCCACCAGTCCTCCTAGTTTCATCCCTCTTTCTTTTGGCTACAAGCAAGGATAATTTATTAAAAATGTTTCTTTAGACAACTACCCCAAGTAACCAATACAACTAATAGGATATTGATATTTATGGGAAATGTTATAAATTAACATTAAAGGAACATAATTAGTAAACATATTAATTTAATAATGAAAATAGGTACTGCACAATTTAATTGTATAGTAAGTGACCCATGCAGCTGCAGCACAAAATTTCTTACCGTTCTGTGTAATGTTTTTCATTTTCTTTCTGATCTCTAGCCCATCCCGAATGACAAATGGGTTTTGGCTATAATTTATAAGTCGAAACTGTCAAAATTTAAGCATTTATTTCAAAACATACAGTTACACAAATTTACAAGCAATATATATATATATATATATATATATATATATATATATATATATATATATATATATAATAGAAAAGAAGTATGCTTTTTCAGAAAGAAAAAAAGTCATTGAAATTCAGGCCAGGATAACTTAAAAAGAGGTCTCTGTACCTGTTCACTACTGAGGCTATCTCCTCCCAATTCTTCTTCTTCTCTGCCACTGTAATTTTTGATGAAAATTTCCCTTCCAACACCGCTTTTCTCTTATTAAACTCCTCAACTATAATGATCTCCTCTGTTTTGCTAAAATTTGGTTTTCTAGTGGTTTCCTTAAGAAATACATATATGGACCTTGTTAAATATTATTATATATGTACAATATACAGTGTTCTCCACGACCTGTTTTTAGGTGGCGCTGCGCCACCTTATTGAGTTTTGCGCCACCTTATGTAAACGGCCCGCCACCTTTATTTTGAGCAATGAGCAGACCTTCAGATTATTTTCTTGTAGAAAAGTGAGATATTAAACTTGAACTTGCATAGCTTGACTGTCGTTTTTGCATCCCTTTGACACTAACATATCGAAAAGATACATTGTACATTTGCCGCTCACGTACGCAGTTGTAGCCAATGCATGTGCTCTTCACGGATGACGTTTGTGAAAAGTAGTCATAGCAATAGGCTGATTTTGTCACGTGCTCCATTTACCCCGCCTTATCTACCGACTATCACAGAATTTTAATGCAAAAAAAAATTAAATATAGAAACACGTAAGATCTCTAAGCATGGCGTCAAAGCAGAGCACGTTGACGTCTTTTTTTTAAACCCGCGGAGAGTCACATTCATCAAACAAAATAGTGGATACATCCATACAGGTAAATGACGAAACGACCAGCGAACCAGCACCTAAAAAACCCAAACATAGGACGGAGTTTTACGCTCCGTGGTTGAAGAAGTATACATGGCTTCAACATAAACCCGATGAAGGTAAGTTGACTACATTATTCATCATTAACGTTATAAAATTTTACAAATTTCACCATATCTTGCATTTGTTACCTCATTACTTACTGGAATCTATATACAACTGGAAAATAAAACCAAACCAATCACTTTAATGTCAGGGATGTTGATTTAATACATATGTATTTCTTTCGTATTACAAGAAAACGTGGCCGCTAATATATCGAAAAGATACATTGTACATTTACCGATCACGTAGGCAGTTTTAGCCAGTTTCGACCATGTGCTCTTCATGAATGACGTTTGTGAAAAGTAGTCTTGCATAGCGATAGGCTGATTTTGTCACGTGCTCCGTTTACCCCGCCTTTATGCTTGTATAAGGAAGTAGATTGACAGTCTTGAATATTAGACCTGCCCTTCCCGCAATCCACTTGAATGTGAGCAATCCCAATGAGATGATGTATTCATACGTTTTTAATCCGGAATGATTAGATTATTTTTAAAATGTGAGAAGCTTTACGAGACTTTGAACCCATTTATTAATTTAAATGTCAATAAAAGTTCATTCACAGTCATTTAGAGCAGGGCAAAGGCAGCAACGTCGATGCTATCGTATATCTGTCCGACGGAAGATCGTTGCATTGTTAAATTATTATGTAACGCTACATAATCATCAAATACCATTGTTTAACCATAGAAATGCATTGTTTCAGGTATGTTTTGTGCCTGGTGTTCAAGCCATGGTCAAAGGTCCAAGAAAGGCACTGACATCTGGACCAAAGTTGGGTGCCAGACGTACAGAGAAGACACTATTAGAGACATGAACAGTCCACCATGCATCAGGTGTCTTACAGTTTGGAGGTGGAATACAGACAATCAAAGGTAGATGGAGGGATAGCAGCTGCTATGCAGGATGTGGTGTCTGTGGAAACCAAGAGGCTTTCATTGGTGCACTGAAGTGCATGTACTTTTTAATGAAGAAAGTGCACTGCATTTTATTAACTTTACTTCAATGTAACCTGATGTCAATGAAGCCATAAAAACAATGTGAAATGCCTTATGTTTCATAGATTTATTCAAAAATAAAAGTCCAGTTTAATTCAGAGCCATGACTATTGTTTATATAAAGTAAAACTTGACACAGGAACATCTACAAAATGATCATAGTTATCATTAGAGAAATGATGAATTCTCTTACCATAAAAATGACCTTTTAGACTTCTAAAATTGCCCAGAATGCAGGTATTTGCACCAATTTTTCTAAATTTTCCCGGGGGACCCCGGACCCCTCTAGCATGGCGAGCGCCTTTGGTGCTCGCTTCCGGAGACCCTCACCATAACTGCTCTTCCCCCACCTTATAATTTCAAGTTGTGGAGAACACTGTAATATATATATATGTATTTGTAAATCAATATAAATAATTTTCAATTAATGTAATGATCCCACTTTTAAATAACTGCTTAAAATTTTTAAAAGTTTAAAATAAAGCAATCAACATTTGAGTGGAGAACTTAAACTAAACTTACCATTTTGTTCAATGACAAACCTAGGAGAAGGAACAATTAAAATGTCATGTTTTTTTTTTATTTGTTTAATATATATTTATTTATAATTTACAAAAGTCAATAAAAGTATATTTTTTATATATTTATATATTTGCTATAATGTTAAATATTATTGAGTGTCTCGTAATATTTAAATGGAACATAATTATTAGAGTAAATAAGTTATGTGTGTGAAGAGCGCACACTTACACATACTGTATTTCCTGCAATTTTTACCCTCATATAATTTAAGCAGTTTTTCATTTTAATTTGTTAAATGTAAAATGCCACAAAATAGCACAATTAATTCGTATAAACATAGTCAATATAACTCTTTTCTATTCATTTCAAAGCAATGCAATGCCGATAATGCCATTTTTAGTTTCGTTTCATCAAAATAAAAGCTGCATAAATAAAAACTCACCTACGTCGTACGAAGCAGCGAGCGTGGGTCACGTGATCAAAACAACGGCAACTTTGAACCTCCAATACCACAAGAGCGACGAACGCGCGTGAACCAAGTCGACTTCGGTAAGTTCATCAAGCTAAGACGTTAGATTCTTTGTGAAACACTCCAAGTCGACTTCAGCTAAGTCGACCTACCCTGTAGCTAGGCCACCCAGCTCGAGTAAGACGTCTACGGATTTAAGATTCTTTGTGAAACGGGGGCCTGACGAATAGGTGTTGCATCTCCAGTGTTAACAGAATGTTGTACGATGCCCGTGCAGCCAAGGTCGAAGTCATCTTTTGCAAAGACATCTTGGAACTCTGTAAGCAATCGTTTAATGGCCTCTGTCTGTTGTCGGTCTAGACAGCTCGTGCTTCTTTCCAACAAATCAAGGAGAAACTCAGGGAGGACCATTTTCTCATTTGTCTTTTGGAGAGTGTGTACCTTAAGTCCCCCTCGTTTGATCACTGCGATGTCTTTATCTTCCACAGTAGAAAGAGTACCCACTGTAGTCCCCTTGTACAGAATCACTGCTTCTTCCCCCGGATTGAAAACCTGAACTGGGAACTCTTCTGCAGTGAGATCAACCAGAAGTCTGGCCACCATCAGTCCTCGTGATGCTAGTCCACCTTCTTCCAGGGGTTCCATAAGTCCCTGGGTCGTCTCTGCAAGACCGCTTGTCTGTCCGCGTACCGCAGGTAGCACTACTTCATGACCTGGCAGGATACGGATGGTCTGTTTGATATGGACGCGGGCACAAAATGGCTCTGCATTTTGATCTAGGCAGGGCAGCTTTTGTCCCTCACAGTGAAGATTGAAACCTTGAAAGTCTAGAACGCTTGCTGTTGACACCAGAAAATCTAGGCCCAAAATACCTTGGTTTTGTATGTCCGCCACAATAACGTCTAACTCAGTGGGTTGATCCTGCACGTCAATGGATACTTTCATTCGGCCCAATACGGGTAGCGGCTTGCCATCGGCTTGCCGTACTTGTTCTGTCATTTGACGGAGTTCTGTTTTCTTGTCAACGGCAATTTTTCTGTAACACTCAACGCTTAAAAAGGTATCTGAAGACCCTGTGTCAACTAAAAATAAAACATCAACATTTTCAACTTTACCAACAATAAATAACCCATTCGAAACATTATGTACATTTGTTCGTCCTTCTTTGACTGGGACCTTCAGTGAGTATTGGGTCTTCTCCCGGTCCCTCGGGTGGACCACTGGCCGTTTCCCTCATTGGCTGGTTGAGGGCATTCTCTGGCAAAATGACCTTCCTGTTGACAGTTGTAGCAGATTACTCCCTTTGCCCTCCTGAATGGCTGCTTACCANTGTAACGACCGATCTACCTTAAAGGTGTTGACGATTTTCGTGAAGAAACTAGATCTAGGCTTACATAGACCTATGCAAGGTAAAACACATTGCTTGTTGGAACAAGAAAACTGACTGTCGTGGATTTGTTTTACACTTGGTGGTACTATCTGTGAGGCTTATTTGATAATATTCCATTGATGGCTTTCGATCCTTACATAACATTGTAGGCCTACTTATTACAAAGTCCCAGACTAAATTCCAGTTTAAACTGACACTTGATTAAATAACACTTGATTATAGCTGTTTTCTTTCTACTTTTTTAAAAATCAATTTCTTACTTTGAGATAAATTTCCTGCATTGATCTAGTGTCATTTACTTTCTGCAGTCTTAGAATGAGTATAGTGTCACTTATAAGCAGTAGGCCTACATACCAAATAAAAAGAAAAAAATACAACTAATATTTTATATGAATTAAATTTCATAGACTGGAGATGAAATATAAAAGGAATGAAAATTAAATAATGTCCAAAATCTGCCCTTCTACGAAGTATTTCGTACCAAAAACTCACATTTCAATGATTTTATAATTAAAATTTCTACACAACATGTAAAACACACTTGTCATTTTGTACTGGGATAAAGATAGATTGTATTTACACCTAAAATGCAATACTTGTAACAAATTTACATTTCATATAACAACCGTTTGTGAGAAAATCCAGAAGGTAAGGGTGATTTTAATTATCAGTGAGTATAACAGGGGCGGATCCAGGGTTATTTGAAGGGGGGTCCAGTTTTTTTTAAAGAATGACAGGCTTGCCTTTCGGTGCAGTTTAGAACTATGATTCAGCACTTCAAAATTCTTAAATCAGGAGAGGAATATTGGTGTGATTTTTTTCCAGAAACCGAAAGGCGGGGGAACAGGATCCCCCCTGAACCCCCCCCCCCCCAAATCCGCCGCTGTATAAATTAACAATTTATACATTATACTCTAAGAAGTACTGAAATGGTTGAAATTCTGATTTTAATGAGAATACTAAAAAGTATTTAGCAACTGTTGATGAACAAATCCGGAAGGAAAGGACAATTTTAGTTTTCAGTGGGCATTAGTAAGTAAATGATACTTCACGAATAGTTAAAATAATTGAAATTCTGAGTAATCAGTGGGCACAATTAGTTATTTATTTTAAAATATTTTATTTATTTATTTATTTATTTTTTTATTTTTTTTATTTGCTTAAAAATTCCTTTATTTTATCCTTTTGTACATATTGCACTAGCCAACACTGTACTAGTACCAGTACCAGGTACAACGTAACTTTTTTGACTTGAGAAAATATTTACTTAAGCCCCCTTTACACTGGACGGCGTCCTTTCTGCGTCCAGCAATCCGGCCCCATTTGAGAGTTTAAAAATTATAATATTTTACGTGCCGACAACTGGCCGATCATTGAGCATTCATTCTGATACAAAATTAATGCTCGTCCCTCCTTATTAAGACCACAGCGATGCCAAATTTCATGGTCGTAGAGAGGACGCAGAAAGGACGCCGTCCAGTGTAAAGGGGGTATTACTCCCCCACTCCTTATGATAACAGCAAAGGTGTATAGGAAAAAAATTATTTTCACTTTTATACCCAAACACATAATAAGATATAATAATCTGAATAAATTTCACATCATAAATCAAATGTCACTTTTGACAAATTGAGTCAACTTTTTCATGTGACTTTGGTGTCCTAAAATAGCTAATTTATATGCCCAGTCATGCAATATCAAGTATGTTGACTTTGAAAATGCGTTTTTATTGTTATTTATTTTTGTTAAGTGTGTGTCATTATGATTTTATCATTCCCAAATCCTCTTTTCGAGATGGACACTTATTGTGCCTTCTCATAAACCAGACTATAATCCAAATGGAAATGATTCCAACAGAAACCCTTCAATCAAAGCGTTCCGACCCCGATGTAATTTACATAACAACAAGTCGCTCAGCGCAGTGCGAACTACTCGTATCTTCTTGGCTGGTCATTTGACAGCTGGAGGCTGTAAGAATAGGACGCTGATATGTGTGATGAAGTCGCAGAGCTGGAAATTCCATTCAGCTTCGAAAATTGTAACAAATTTGTCATGTGAGTAAAAGTTATTCATGTTTTTTACGAGTTACCAGATAGTTTATTGAAATTTCATATTATTTTACTCTTCCAGTTTGTCTGAGTAGTTGACTGGAGTTGAGAAAAGTTGCAGAGTGATATCTCTAAAAAGATTGAAAAGCACGTGCTGCCAATAAAAACACAAATGATATGAAGAAAGTTATAATAGATAGTTTGCTTTTTGGTTCCCACATGCTACATCACTTCAATGCCAGTCAATATACGTAATTGGGTCTCCTGAACACATTTTGTATTTTAAATATTCCCATAGTACAGTACATGCTTGGATGTATTAGTGTGGACTTTCTCAGATGCCTATACATTACAAACTGATCAGTTTAACAGTGCATTTAGTTTTACCAGTATTTCAAAAAAAGATTTCCATATTTTCAATTGAAACATAGACGAGAGAGGACTATTTCCACGATACCTTTTTTGTCCATGTTAGCAGCCTTCTAGACTCTAAAACTTTGACTGAATTCCTTAGTCTTTACCTTGGAAATGCTTTCCAAAAGTATTGGCCGGATTGTTTCTTGTGATTCTTCTCATAGTCAAACATAAAAAATTTGAATCTTGAATATAAAACCTGTTTAGTCGATTTTTCAAATTTGGTGTTCAGTTAGCCTCAATGTAATTTTTTTTTTCGGCATGAGCACAAGTTTTTCCATTTTCAGTTAATCTATTTTTTATTCGAATTCGTTTGCTTTCGCGGATTAAATATCGTTTTTTAGATGTGATTTTGATATTTCAGAACTACCAACTCTTTGCGGTGATCCTGCAGAGTGCTCGTCTGACTAAAGCTTTCCTGGCCCACGTTTCACAAAGACTCTTAAATCCGTAGTTGACTAGCTCGAGCTGGCCCCCGTTTCACAAAAAAACTTAAGTCGGTTTCCCTGACTAAGAGCTTGGTTACCAACGTAATTAAGTCGTTACGTCACTAAGTCCCGTTTCACAAAGAATCTAAAAGGTCGCTTACGTCGTTTTTTTTCTTAGCTGCTAGTCGACGATGTCTAGCCTCCTCGGGAGGAGACTTAAGTCGGCAAGCTCAACTAAAACTCGGTAAATGAGAGCATAAACAACAAAAATTTGGAAAGAACATACCTCCTTCAAGATATTGTGTTATAATATCCTTGAATAGCACTGACATTTATGGATTCGAATATTGAAATAAAAAATAAAATGCCACTTTACCCAGCCGATCGCGTGTTTGTTTATGTTTTTGACCGCTAGACGTCCGTCAGCAGTGTTCCACGACAAGCTAATGTTTAACTGTTACTTTGAAGTTGAATTGAAGTAAAACTAATCAATAAAGTTCAAAAACAAACTTTGTTTGTGTTTTGGCTGACTTTTATTGTTGATAAACGATCGTTCTCGGCCGAAAGAGGCCATTAAACGTCATGTCTTGTGAAACTTTTGAAATTTTAAACCTCCTTTTCTTGAAGAGTTTCTCGTGCGCGTCGACTACGGTAAGCACACCAAGCTACGACTTTAGATTCTTTGTGAAACACTCCTAGTCGACTGCAGCGTAGTCGACCTAGCTAGGCCATTCAGCTCGAGCTAGTCAACTACGGATTTAAGATTCTTTGTGAAACGGGGACCAGTCGTTAAATATCCAAGGCAACAACGAGACAATAACGAGCGAGAGAACTAGCGATTGCTTCGTGAAACGGCACTCATAACTAGCGAGAGGCTAACTACCGATCGCTAACTAACTACTGCTTTGTGAAACCGGCCCCTGCTTCGTGAAACCGGCCCCTGACCAGTCGTTAAATATCCAAGGTAACAACGAGACAATACATTAGGACACATACTGTCGAAAAGCGGCCGTACTTCGTCACGTCATGATTGTTGATTTGGTACGTCCGCGTGAAGGTATAGTGCCAGAAGGAAGATCCGATGAAAATGCGTACATTGAAAATAAAACTTTATTCCAAAAAAATAGACTACGAGCTGAGTTTTAATATTTTAGTTACTAAATGAGCATTTATTTATCTATCCAAAAACAACATACTTTCGTCCTTGTGCCGACTTATAATAAAACTATTATTCTTTGATTTCAGAGCAACGCAAAATTTTGACGACCTAAAAGTGCTCTGCCTAGGGTGGGACTATATGGCGAGAAATTTGTTTACAAATACAAAATCGGCTTAAAATTTAATAAACGATTGTACATATATATAGGTTTTGAATTTGTAAGGGAAAATCCTTCACACTCTTTAGTTACAGTGTATCGGTGGAAAATCTGAATTGTTGTGTAAAAACCGCGTAAAATCGGTGCAATCCTATACCCTGAAGTCACACACTAAATTCAGTAGTTTATTTGCCATAAAAAAA
>NW_019775247.1:163295-180277 GCF_001039355.2 Lingula anatina
ATCACTACATATATGATAAAATAATTATATAAATGTCTACTAATTAAAGGCATGCACAGTAAACTTTGCTATTATTTGGGTAAGTTAAGCAAAGAATGGGCTATAAATCTGAGATACAAATTCCTAAAGACTATCCTGGTTATCTACTCTAGAGGACCTAGAAGATGTAAGCTCAAAACAGTTTTTTAGGTTTGCAGCCCTACACACTTACAGCATACAATAATTTCAATTAGCTTTAATGATAAAAATATAAGGTAAAGCAGCACTGGTGAAGTCAGTACCTTCATAAAGTCAATGAGAACTCCACTCAGAATGCCCTGATACCTCCTCTCCAGGGTCTGGGGGTGGGTCACGGAGGGAAACTGAAATAAGAAACAATTGTTAGTTAAAATAAATAAATAAATAATAAATAGCTTTGAGTGAACACTCAATATGCCAGAGTAAACTATGCATCTAGGAATCAAAATATGAAGCACTTGCATGGATATTGCAGTGATTACATCATATTCTATGCTAACAACAACAAAAAACTTCAAGTTATTAACTTAAATACTCGACATATTTTCAAGGAAACCACTCAAATGAAGTAACATTTTTAAGGAGAAATTCAAACTGATCTGCTTCAATACACACCACACCTACGTCCCCTGTATCACAGTTATTGTGAATAACTATAACTGTATATAACTATTAATATAACTATGTATAACTATAGAACTGCGCCTACCTTAAGCCCATTAAACCTGGGATTATTATAAAACATGTGCATCTGGTCATCAGGTAGAGGTCCCATCACTTTCTGGATCATATAGAGCTGGTCTATCTCGCTCTCCCCAGGGAACAGGGGCTGCCCGTCACTCAGCTCCCCCAGGATACAGCCTATGGCCCAGATATCTACTGCTTTACCATACGGAGCACTGAGAGATATAATATATAGAGTTGATTCAACAATTAAGATAATATTTTAGTAGAAAAAGACAATATTTAAGGAGAAGACAACATTTTAGAAGAAGAAGACAATATTTTGGAAGAAGAAGATAATTTTTTAGAGGAGGACAATCATTTAGAAGAAGGCAATATTTTAGGAGAAGACAATAATTTAGAAGAAGAAGACCGTATTTTAAAATGAGAAGAAGATAGTATTTTAGAAGAAGAAGAAGAAAGCATTTTAGAAGAAGCAGAAGCATCCAGTCCTCACCCTAGCAGCAGCTCTGGAGACCTGTACCACCTGGTGGCCACGTAATCTGTATAGTTAGCTGTGCCATGACCATTCATGTTACGCGCAAAACCTTGGGAGTGAAAAAAAAAACAAACATAAATAGATATAAATTATAACTGTCAATATTTTCAACATAAACAGTCACTGGCACCGTCCTTATGGAAAGACGCTAGGTCTGTCAGTTGAGTCCTAAGTCCTGGTGTTACAGTATAAGGCTAATATAATATCAAGTCCCATTCAAGACAGTCTTTAGCACAGCATGGGTATTACATAGTTCTTTTCATTAATCAAAAGTCAAATATTGGATGGTAATTTTAAAAACTCACTTTATAATTTATAACTTTGTTCCCTGAGCAGCTCAGGATATTGTACACAACTTACCAAAATCACACAATTTCAGCCTATCATCTTTTCCAATTAAGAGGTTTTCTGGTTTGATATCTAGAAAGGAGAAATGAAAACTTGTAAATTGATTTCATGCATAATTTGCATATTCCAAGTTAAACATTAAGATTGACAAACTGAACACACACACACTCACACACACACACACACACACACACACACACACACACACACATAAATGCACATACATAAGTGTGGCACCAGTGGATATAACTTACCCCTGTGTATGATGTCATTAGTGTGGCACCAGTGGATATAACTTACCCCTGTGTATGATGTCATTAGTGTGGCACCAGTGGATATAGCTTACCCCTGTGTATGATGTCATTAGTGTGGCACCAGTGGATATAACTTACCCCTGTGTATGATGTCATTAGTGTGGCACCAGTGGATATAACTTACCCCTGTGTATGATGTCATTAGTGTGGCACCAGTGGATATAGCTTACCCCTGTGTATGATGTCATTAGTGTGGCACCAGTGGATATAGCTTACCCCTGTGTATGATGTCATTAGTGTGGCACCAGTGGATATAGCTTACCCCTGTGTATGATGTCATTAGTGTGGCACCAGTGGATAGCCTTACATAGCTGGTAGACATAGTGGCGTGCCTTCTCTATGGGGACTCCATTTGGCATCTCTTCCAGGACCTCCAGCATGTTCTGAAATGATGGAAAATATGAAATTCTGATCTGCCATAACAAATACATGCACATAAAAACTGTAGATTTTTTACTTACTGCATAAAATGTACCATGTAATCTTGGTAACATGGAAGAGTGAACATCTTACAGAAAATAATTTAAAATAATAAGAAATAATTTATACAGTGGATTTCTTTCTTCTTTACATTTCTTATCTCTGAGAGATGGTTTCTTTATTTTGAAAAAAGAAAAAAAAGTGCTGATTCATCATCAAGATAAACTTTCCAAAATTTCAGGCTAACAACACTTACCCTTTCCACATATTCGAAGACTAGATAAAGCTTTCCTCTCCTTCTAAACGCCTCTCGCAGCTCAACAATATTCTCCTGTTTCAGCATGCGGAGGACCTTCAGCTCCCTCAAGGTGGTTCTTTTAACATCATCATTTTCTGGAAAAAAAAACATTGAATAAATATTAAATATACCTTCCCATAGAAATACTGCGGTAAATTATAAAGATAAAACAAAAAGAAAAAAATTAAAAAATAATTATTAGGAAAGATCATTATGATTTAAATAAAGCCCCTCCTTTCCAATTAAGTACGTGCTGCTGAATGTGATAAATCATAACAGTTGATGATTGATTAAAATCAGGAGAACAACGCTCTCTAGCTAATAACAACCATTGAACATTTCACCATTAGTTAATTGGCTATATCAAACACTGCACATGTATTTGCTTCTCATGTATTATTAACTTGCAATTCAGGCGATTTCATGCACTGGCACAATTCATATCAAACCATCCAACCCACTGACCCATGCTGAACTTTGCAGTGGACACAAATATATACATGCTTCAGTGAATCTTGTTTACAATAAAGGAATCAGTCACTGTGAAATATCTGAGATTATGAGTCCAATTATGAGATAATGAGTCCAGTTACATACTGAGGGATGGGGACATGGACTGTCTGTAGTGGAAGAGTTTGAATTTCCTAGTATTACTGGAGATGCTTTGTAAATCTTGACAGCATCCAACAGGATGTTTTTACATGATTTACTTAATGAGCTATGATTATAATATCCTCTGCATTATCCTGTATTTCTGAAAAACAGGATGTCACTTCATTTTAACATGTAAGATACTTCTTTTCCGTTCTTTACAGGAGGTTGGGTTTAAAAAAATGTTTTGAGGATATTTGTTGATCAAAAATCTGAAAATGGTAAGCATACAGGTATCATTAAATTTATTTGGTGACATTTTCTTTATAAATTCAACATCAAAAGGCAAAAACATACACAATAGGATCCACTTATGTTATTTCTGTTCATAAAATACAATAGTCCATATTCAAACTATAAATTCCATCCCATATTCCTTTTGATACACCATTTATCACCACAAAACACATTAACAAAATTCATAACAAGTTGGTTTAATGACAGCAGCACTTAACAGCGAGTTCAGTCCTCACATATCTAACACTTAAGCTGCAATAACACGCTTTTAGAGCTGCTACAATTAACCAGCCTGTTGCTCCATAATAGACGGGAAGCTAGCTTATCACTTCCACATTGACACTACAATACACTCACGTCAGTGCCACAGGTAAACATTAGAGCAGGTGAAATTTTATATTGACATAAAAAAATCAATACATTCTTTTTTGTGGTATCTGGAGAATTTGTGAGGTCGCCGTGGGAATGGACAGAATATAGTGCCTCAAACAAAGCCATCCTTATGCTGGATTAGCTTTGGAAGTAACACTCCAGTGTCTTTTGTTGCCTGATGCATTATTTCAATCACTGATGATCTGCAAACACTTATACGGCATGTTACGTTTTAGCTGGAAATACGTGTTGCTAGGGAGGAGGAGGCAGGACTTCAACTAGGCTCTTATATGTCATTGCACACATTCTTCAATCTTAGCTCTTTAAAGCAATTATCTACAAGGTAAACTAGGTATAAAAGGGGATGCTTACATGATGGCAAAAAACATATATAACAATTGAATAAAAATCAATGCATGCTTTTGTTTATTGTTTGGGAAAAAATCACACCTGCAAAACTTAGTGCAGTAGATTGACCTAAAATACTAGTACATTTAAAAAAATATCTGTTCATCCTTATTGTCAGTAAAATCCGAAGAAATTATATCTCAAAATAGAATCAAAATTGGATTTAAATTTCATGCCATTTTTCAAATTGGGTCATCTTAAAGGGGATAAAAAGCACCCCTTTTTTCAGAAAAAGAACCCCCCTGAATTTGCTTGCTATAGGCCTGCTAACCTCTAACTTTTTAGCCAAAATGTACACATGTTAATACAACACTCTTGAAGCAGGTTTCAATAAAAGTATTCAAAGCATTTGTTGACAGTGTCTATTTTGGTGACACGTGTTACTATTTACCTGTGGCTCACAACTATTTTACATTGGTTGGCCACTAAGGAGTGAAAAAATGCTCTTGAAAGAGAGCTGTGCTGTACATTGATGAAACTTCACTTTAAAATAACAAAACTGAACTATAAACCATGTAACTTGCTTAATACCATTGCACTGTTCTGTCTCTAGGGGGAACATTCGTGTCATGATCATTCTTAATTGTCATTATCAGACCAATTGGTATTGACTTACAGTAGCAGAAAAAATTACTTTATAATAAACACATTTCAAATTTATTATTTTTCTTTCTTTTCAGTTATGCATAAAGGGATCATAACAATGCAACATTGTGTAACTGCTGCAAAATAATATTATTCTACTTGTGCACTTAATGAATTGCAATCTTTACCATAATGAATAATATTTAATATAATTATGTTCTAACTGTGCACTTAATGAATTTTGCAATCTTTACCATACTGAATAATATTAAATATAATTATGTGCAAGTGATCAAACTATGATAACAATGTAGTACAGTGCTCTGATGTTGAAACCTTGAAGGCAACCCCATTGTGGTACATATATATATATATTGTGATGTTGGTGAGACACAGATATAAAATATTTGGCCAAAAAATTCTTGACAAGACATGTGATAACAGAATAATCAACTTACCATCCTCTGATGTGTTTAAACAAAATGTAATTGTTAAGAGTGAGATGGGTTTTGTTCTCTCTAAAAGAAACATTTAAATCTAGGATTATAAAAAAAAGAGAGGTAAAAAACACAGCATAGCTTAACTTCAATTTTATGAACAGCTGAAAATAGCAAATTACAATTTTCATTATGACCCTTCTGTCAGAATGGCTAAAAGAAAAAGGTTGATTATTTTTTTGATAAAAGTGAATTTCTTGTCTTGCACTGCAAAAATTCATTTCAATTCCTGCGTCACCAGTGAAGTCAATGAAGGGTAACTATACACCATCCTAAGCTAACAGTTGCATGACAACAGGCAACTACGTATGTTTGGGAAACTATGAATCCCGCAAAATCCTTATTGGAATGGCTCTCTGCCAAACTAACTGAATGTTTGATACCAGAAATGTATCCCACTTAATGAATTAATTAGACTGCTTTGTGTTGCTGATTGAAGGCAATGACTACAGTTAACAGCACACCTGTGGAAGACTTAACGTTCCGTATACGTTATGTTCAGTGGTTGGGCAGGTATACAACCATATATTATATTATTATAGTTATAAGTCTCTGGACACTGTTACACTGGCCGACTGAAATTTACTTTTAAATTTATTAAAATGGGGAGAAGAATGGAGTTAATCTTTTCTGTGGACTTTTCTAAATTTTTTAAAGCCTTAATCTTATTTTCCTTTTTTTATCAAAATAAATTCATGTCTTTATTGAACATTAGTTGCTTTCTTTCTTTCTTTTTTTATTTGGATTTCAATTCAAATCAAAGATGAAAGTTCTCGGTGTTACCCACCCTCACTGTCCTTGAACTTCTTGATGGCCACCATCTCTCCAGACTCCTGCAATGACAAAATTAAACAGAAATTCAATCAAATGAATTTGGCAAATTACACTGAATGTACTAAAACGTGTATCTGTGCAGCTTTGACTCATAACGTTTGAATGTATGGTTAATTCATTAACTCACTCCAATGCCCGGTATTTATGGTAAATTACATGATATATATATACTAGCTATAGATACTGATTGATTCTGGAATAATAAGACATTTTTTTCTTTACAACTCACAAAAAAAAAAAAAAAAAAAAAAAAAATGCAACACAAGATAATTATAAGAAAAATTGTATTTATTCTTTCAGGATCAGTAAGAAA
This sequence comes from Lingula anatina, assembly GCF_001039355.2. Next base: position 169,813 of record NW_019775247.1, read on the forward strand.
CCTTGTTGGAATGTTACAAGAAAAATAAAAAAAATTTCTGATGATACTCTCTTCCTCTCTAGTTACCATGGAAACAGGGTTAGATTGCACAATGTTGTAGTAAACCACTGAAATCAGTTTTAATATAGGGATCAACTATTCTTTGCAATGTCTTGTTATACTTTGTCTTGTACTATATTCATTTACTAATTTTTTACTTTTTATTCATTCCTCTCTCTCTCTCTCTCTCTCTCTCTCTCTCTCTCTCTCTCTCTCTCTCTCTCTCTCTCTCTCTCTCTCTCTACCCGTGTTAATTACACATGCATCATGTCCATCCTATGTAACAAGCTATAAAGATTCTTGCCAATTTATCAAAAATCTCACAAAGTTACACTGCTACAAACATGCAGGTTCTAAGAATGCTAATGAAGAGTTCTAACAGTGTGAAGTTTGTGGATTACAGTTAGCACACTTAAGACTTCTCTCTATAGCTTTTGTGCAAACACTATCTGGGTGTACACAAAGAGATTTGAAGTAACCGCAAACAGCCTGGCTACTGAGGTAAATCATACATCAAACATCTTAACTCTGACCCGGCCAGCTATACGCATTGTAATATCAGGTATCCAAAACACAAGCATGAATTACGGGGAGCAAAGAAAGTTTACTTGCAGTATACAGGACCTGTCTTTTAAGGACAAAAAGCAGCAGGAATATTTCATTTGAAATTTTATTTCTGTTTTATATCCAAGCCACTATGGCACACAAAGAATAAGGTTTGAGCTAAGCATAAACACTGCTTTTACTGTGATTCAGATGTAGTAGGTCAAACTTAAAGTTGTGTAAACAGCAAGTAGCAGAACAAAAAACTAATAGAAAGACTATTCTCTAGAGATGGAAGTGACTGGCCTCAGCAAATTCAAACAAAATACCCATGTGGAAAAATCAATTTCAAATACACAAGGCTCGGTATAATCACTGAAAAGACCCAGGTACCCCTGATGTAATTTCACATTTTCTTTTAGCTTCATATTTAATTTTTATAATTATCCAACTGGGGAACCATGAATTTCCCAGCTAAAAGAAATCAGGTTTAAACACAGTTGGAATGTTGCTGCTGCATTTATTAAAACATTTTTTACATCATCACTGACTTTTACTGTAGAGGGATTTTAAACTTTTTAATAACATGCATAGTTCTCTTTTTTGTTCTCTCTCTCTCTCTCTCTCTCTCTCTCTCTCTCTCTCTCTCTCTCTCTCTCGGTGTGTGTGTGTGTGTGTGTGTGTGTGTGTGTGTGTGTGAAAAGGCAGAAACACAACCAGGCAACAATTTGAAGGTTTTGGCCGTTTCTAATCTGGTCCTGCCACACCATGACTACTGAAAAAGTGGAATTTGAAAAAGAATAAGGGATCTTTCAATATATGAACCACGCTACAAACGTGCCTTTCACTGCCATGCATCAAGACATGCATTTCCTGGCCAGCTTGTTTGATTAGTGGGGTAGACTGTGATAAGGGTGTCTAATTACTGTGATATACCTGAATTTAAGCTGATCAGTCTGAAAAGCTTAATGCAAAATTTATACTACAATTTATTTCACTGAACTGAAAAGGCTTGACATTTTCCAAAGCATTACCTCTAACCATTATTTACAATTTAATCCAAATATCAACACTGATTAAGTAACATTAGGTTCGCAATTACAACCTATTCTTAATAACGATTTTCCATGCTGCAGTGCCTCATTTTTTTCTGTTTTATTGACAAATTCCGTGTGGCAATCAAAGGACAAGAAATTCCAAAACTTTTCTAAAGAAATAAAGAAACATGAACTAACCTAATAACATGAACTTCTGTAACCGGCCCATTATGTCCCCATATGTTTCTCACTCACCTACATCTTGATACTCTATGGACCCATTCAATACTGATTGGTAAATCAATTGTACTTTAAATGAATAATTAATTATTCAGGGCTGATATGAACTAATAGAGTAAAAAAATCCAATAGATACAGAACCTATATCTAGCATTTCCTCAATCTCTTAATGCATCATCAATATTATAGACCAGGATACATTTAATACATTTTTTTGCTGATATGAAAGCTATAAGGTATGACACTAGTGACCTCACACACATTTATACAGCAAAAATGATTACAGAATTTATCAGGGCTTCAAGCAGAGACAAATATGTAGTGTCTGAGATTTATTTTCTAATAGTTCCTAATTCCTTATTGTTTTTCAAAAAAAGGGGGAAAAAGACAAACCACCCTTCTTCTCATCTATAGAACATTCTAAAGTCAAGCAAAGCATGTGATCCCATAACCATGAATCACAACTGAATTTTAACAAAAAAAATCCAGTTAGGTTAAAACACGCAACTGTGAAAATAGAAAATGATCTTTTTTTCACTGCCAACCAGCATTCCTGAGTGTGACAACACACTGCAGTTTCAAAAGCAACAATAGCACGAATAACACGATGACAATCTATTCCCACATGGTATTTGTTACAGGTGAGTCGTTCCCATTGTCAAGGAGATCTGCGGGTTCCCCAATGATCAGAGTCAGTGGCTGTGTTGATTTATTCATGAAGATGTCAGATGGTATAAAACTCATCAAATACAACTCTACGTGGCTGGTTGCCAGCCAGTTTTTCATATTACAGTAATCAAATCAATAAATAGTTTTCTGAAAGCATATGGTGACTTTCCCCTCGATTTTTCACTGGGCCATTTCTTTGCTTCTGTTGTTTCATCATAGATAATAAAGAATTTTGTGAAAAATTTTGTAAAAAAAAATTTTTAAGTCAGCTGGGGTTGGAAGAGCCAATATGCCTCACAAACATTGTAAAAAAGACTTCCTAAAATCAGAAAACTGGAGATCTATTCAAAGAAATTTCTTAACCCTCTTTATTTCTTGAATTTTTCCGCATGTATACCTAAATACCAAAACTTCTTTCTTTCTTAAAAGAAATTGTCCTCTTACTACAGGACTGGTATTTTGATCTCAGGACCATTTCATTGCAATTTATATCATTAGTGAAAATAATAAACAATGACCAAAAAATATGTCACAATCCATGAAAATAATACACTGATTACACTTGTCAGATATGCAGGTAAATAATTACTTATTTATATTCAATAGCATAGTTTCATCATTTATAATTCAGATGATTGACAATAATAATTAACATACAGCTAGAAACAATGCCTCATACTGCCTTTCAGCTTTCAGTATTATGTTGATATTTCAAGTTTTGTCTCTCAGTCTCCATAGGTTGCATTAAAAGTAAATAGATCTACACATTGAAAGTAAATACCACACTAGTCTAGATTATCTTCTTACAATGGGAACAACTTTATGGTAAATATGACTCCAATATTTTTATTTGGGGAAAAAATGATCAATATCTCAGATATATAATTTTGGAATCATTAAAAAATATTTCTGTACATACAGCATTTGTGGTGCTTTAACTATATACTACATAAAACCATAGAAGTACTTCTATGATAGAGCTCTATAGTAAAATAGAACTAAAAGATAGCCTGCTTTTCAATTTTGTTGCTTCCACTCAATAGGAATGTTGTCATTTTAAGAATGTATGACTTAAAAATACAGTATTTGTAAAATTTACAATTTTCCCTTTTGAAAAGATCCGGTCGTTACCGTAAAAATTTAACAGCCCTACAAACCCAGCAGCCACTCTCAAGAAGCCATATTTCTACCACTAAGTTAACATTGAGGTGTACACAAGCACACATCAAAAGATAGCCTTATTTTTTCAGCACATAAATTCAAACAAAATCAAGATTAAAAAGCTCCCTATGTTTGTATAGTGAAGATCATAAAGCTCTTCTATAAGCATGTTTGGCACTTTGATACCCAAGCTAGGCATAAATATCGTCATAAAAATTCTTTTAATGTTCTCTTCCACTAGCAATGTTTATCTTTAACACGTTTTTCATCCCCCAGTATATATCTGGTGCTGCTTGTTTCAGTTTTCTATGTAATTCAAATATTCTACTATAGCTACAATAAACCTCCACTGATCAGCTGATTTAAATTCAAAGCTTTATATAAGGGGCTGTTAACAATGAGTCTTGCTGACCTAGCTAATAACTCCATGGGGACTCTTGCTGAATGCAATCAATTAAACAGATTAACCCACCTCTTGTTTCCAACATACTTGTATAATCACCAGCTTTTCTACTCAATACCAGGAGATGTGTTAGTCTGTTAATCTGATTGCATTCAGCAAGAGTCCCCATACAGTTAATGGGCATTAGCTAGGTCAACACAATTCATTGTGAATGGTCCCTTAGAGTACTAAAACATGTATATATCAAAACTTGTATAGCTCTCTCCGATAGACCAACCACAAATACTTTGGATTTAGGCCATAGTGTACTAGAACATACTTTTACTATAATAGCCTGGTCAGGCTTGAAGTGGGGCAACCACATGTAATAAATAGGCCTCTTCTGCCATTGTGTTTGCTCAGTGCTAAGATAAGAGACGGATATGACTGGAGAGCCTCAGCTGTGATGCGCTTTTGTATACGATTGCCAGCCTGAGCAGCTAACACTCCTCGTCTTTGTATATCACTGGGATACTTAAACAGCATGTCACCACATGGATTTGAGTGTAATGTATGTAAAAGTGCACTTGAAAGGCATGAGAGAGGCCTGAGTTACTCTGTGAGACCAAAAAATGCAGCGCTGCCAATATCACAATACAGGACTCAAAACATGTCGATCTATTTCCCAATATCTTACTAACAATAGAATAACTCCTTAAAATATGGGGAGTCAGTTCTAATTAAAACAGAAAATAAATGCAAACAGTTGGCACCTCTGCTTTATGAGACACTACTGTAAAAAAATTAGTTCAATGTGAAGTCTTCCTACACCTCTCTCCTCCTCTCTCATTTTCACTGAAATGCACATTTTTCAGCATCATGATTTTGGCATCAAAACCATCAGAATCATGGCATATTTACAACAAATTCTAATTCAGAAATACTTACCTTGTTTTTACATTTTAGCACCACACCATAGGCTCCTGCAAAATAAAATAAAGATTCATAAACAACAGATCATTGGGGGGAAAAAGGGAATATATACTAGTATGCTCTGGATACCTTTAAGTAGCCTAAAACTCACTATTATTTTTTTATATTTATTTATTTATTTATTTATTTATTTATTTATTTATTTATTTATTTATTAGTTATACAATATCTATTTGACATGATGTAAATTATCTTATGCAAAGTACAGAAAACCTAACACTCCCCTAACTTTCATTTTTTGATATCAAAAAAATTCTTTAAAAAATATCAGTACTAAAAATCAATATCTGAACCAAATCATTCTTTATTGGGTATATCTATAATAACCTAGACTTCCAGCTGCCTTTATTCCCTTGATTTCCTAAGTGAAATGTGATGAGGCATTAGAGGCAAAACAACACCCAAGGCAGAGATTTAATTGACAGCCAGGCCTGGGAGACCTTATCTTCTTCACAACAACACCCTCTTGACATGGAACAGATAATGGTAATTTGGGACTTCAAGGTGTTTTTTTTTTTCTCTATTACTTATAAAGAGCGATGTTGTATTATGTGTGTGCTTTAAAGTGCTCAAGAGAGAGAGAGAGAGAGAGATGGAGAGAGAGAGTATGTGTGTTTGTGCACGTGTTTATGAACATGTATGAGTGTGTGTGTATGAGAGAGAAGGAGAATTGGATGATTGATAGACACATTATATGATTACGACAGCCATCATTCATGCCACCTGGAATTTTCCTAATTACATCTCCATTATGGCTATCAATCTTCACACCATTACTTGATCATCCAATAACCTTTGTGCATTTGAAAAAACAATCACCTAAGATAAGAAGCTCACAGTATGAAGAACACTGTAGATAAAAAAATATGAAAATCCAATAAATGAGGAAAATGCAAAAGGTACTAGTACTAAAGTACTAGTAGCCTTGGAAGTAGTTTTCTTTGAATTTATCGTTCAGAGGCAATAACATAACTATGCTTGATATAGCTAAGAAGGCGAGGGCAGCTTTTTCCACTGTAAACTCGGCTAAATATCCATTTGTAGCCAGCAGATCTAAATTAATATAGAATTAATATAAGACTTGAGGGAATGCCATTCAAGAATTGTACTGTGTCTCAGATTAATTATTAATAGAAATAGCTATCTGCTTCTGTAAGAGAAGCCATAGAAAGAAATTTCCTCTCCTCTATTAGGCAGAATGTCACAAATCAATGAAAACTGAGGCTTGCAACACAGAAGCAAAATTAAAACTTGATAAAGCAGGTAATTAATCCAATTTTCAAATTGATCCATTAAGATACCTGACATATGACAAAGGATACAAAAATGAATAAAAAAGAAAACAGATGTTGATGAAACTTGTGAAACAAACAAACAAAAAAATTTCTGAAACACGAACTACAGGGCAGTGTTTGCAGCTTATTCATAAAAGCCATCGAACCATAATGAAACCACATTATCTTAACAAAAACTGACATAAAAAAAATCATAAGTAGAAAACTTCATGTCAGCAAATCCATCAACTTCATTGGTAATGTGTTTGTTGAAAGGTTCTCAATTATGTTTCCTAAAAGTATGAAAGTCTCCCATTTCCATTATCTTTAAAGCTAGTCAGTCCATCGCAAAAAGTCCCTGCTAAAGCAGAGATAATCCCATGTGAGTAAAGTGCCCTTTCTACTACATGAAGCATCATACAAGTATGGTGGTACTGATTAAATTTCGAGCTTGGACGGTGTCCTCAGTAACCTTCAGTAGACCCCACATGGGAATTGGTTATATCTTTAAAAATCAATCACTGTCTTTGATCAAAGCCACTTAAGGTGTGGCCATTGTAGCAGTAACAGGTAACTCCTACTTTACATTCAGTGTCACCATGTTGTCATATAAACTTTGTTGACGGCTAATGATGTTAATGTTATTAATGCTGTATGTGGTACTAGGTAGTCATGGTAATGGTCTATTTGTTGACTGGGAACATATCTGGTCAAGTCAATGACAGTGGCACTTATTGTTACTGGGAACAATAACAGTAATATATAATATATAAATGGGAGACACTGAAGAAAAGAAAAGCATACTGTATATGCTTGTTTTTTTTCTTCAAGTACCATAGCCTGTGCTTGTCTTTAACAAACTTCTACTATAAAAAAAAAAAAAATAGGAGAGGATTGGCGTTTTCAATATTTATATATAAATTCCATGCTCTCTCTCTCACTTTGAACATTTATATTTTCTGTTCAAGAATTCTCATTTAATTGAAATATTATTTGACATTATCATCTTTCCCATTCATATGTCATAATCATATTTGTATTCAGTAAGTGGTAAACTAGAGCTTCAGCTGATTATATACTGTGCTGGGGAAATGGGGCTTACAATGTACATATAGCTGATAATAGCCCTCTACCTCTTCCCTTTGCCTCTTTAAGGCTCTATTCCCATAGATTTTAGATCGATCTATCCCACGGGGAGTCTCACTAGATTACTTTCAGATAATCCGACTTAAATGTCCGTCCCGCCTACTACAAGCTGTAAGGGGATAATTAACTTTCGTGTCCGCCCGGCTGACAGCTATTTAGCGTGAACCCCCAGGGAGTTAGGTCGATCTAAAGTAGGTCGATCTAATCTATGGAAATGGGGTGTAAGCCTACATGTCTTGTAACCCATGCCTAAGAGGTAGCTTGGCATAAGTCAGACACTAACTCCGAATCACAGGAATTTTATTGATTTTGTTGATTACACTGTTTTCATTTTTTTTTTTTAATTCTCTTTTATCACAAAATGAATTCCATACAACTGGGTAGCACTAACACTTGCCAATTTAGACAAATCCTTAAAATGACTTTAATTGGCTAAACAAATTAGGGGTATAGTGCTTTGACTTGTTTTAGTTAAATTTAAACCATTTGGAGAAAAAAAGTGATGAAAAAGAGAGTGATTTGGTTCAGCGAAAAAAAAAATTGCTTGCACAAGACCTGCCTCAGTGCAGAATTAAGTCTGTATTTTTTTCTGTACAACATGAATCTTGCAATCCAGAAGAATTTAGAAAACAAGTTCACAGGACTTACCTTCACCTACGACTCCTAAAACTTCGTACTTGTTCATCACATAACACTTTTCTATCCATGCATATCCATATGGTTTGGCTTTAATGCCTACACAATAAAAAACAACAGAATATTTGGGTAACAGACCTGGCGTGAATCTGAACTGCTATCGGTTATTTAGCAAGAAAACGAAGTCAGACACTTTCCGTTTTTAGTTGCAGGATAAGTTTCTTGAAGTTTTAGGCAACAGAACGCATTCAAATAACAAAACAGAAAAATAATTATATATTAATTTTTAACGAATATATTTTTCAAGCTAAAACGGCCAATGGAAAGTGTTCACCTATAAAACTGTGAAAGCAACAAGTAACTGAAATTCTTGGTATATACAATTTTATGAAAATAAATTTGAATGCAATTTTGCCGTAATTCTTAACGTACTTTCGCTCTGTACATTCAAAATTCGTATCAAACAACCTAAATTAATGGAATTATATTTAACGGAAATTTTATGCTTACCATGCTGGCGATGTGTAGCCCATATATGACTAAGAAAGATTCATGAAGAGTTTATGAAACTCGAAATACTACTACTGCCGCCGCCATATTATTTTCCTTGCCAACCTACCCACAATGCAAATAAAATGTCACCACCAGGAGCCGCTGCTGTGTCAATTCATCAACACAAGCCCAATAACGCAGATCTTTAAATTTTGTTCAACAGTCACATTTTTTCTATATATATCCGTTTCTTGGTTCCTTTGAAGAGCAAAATGACAGTTATGATGCAAGTAGTGCTCTATATAGTCTATGATGCTACCTCATCTAAAGAGCTCAACTAATGTATGTCCATGTCTAAAGGAATGCGTTTAGAGATTTAGTGAAGAATGCACCAGTTGCGACACAATCAATGTGGGTTCAGCTAGCACAGTCAATCGGTCAATCGCCTTGTATTCAAAATAACGTCCGTCAAAGTTATGTCTTTTCATCTTTACTGTTTCCCTTTCTTATTACTAAATACCATTAATTTCTAAAACAAAAGATGGCTTGCAAACACTGTTGAATAAACTTGAGAGGTATTGTGAGAGATGGAAATTACGTGTAAACGAAGAGAAATCAAAAGTTATAGTTTTTCATAAATCTGGTAGAACTGAATCACTTAATTTTGTCATAAATGATAGACCAATTGAAATAGTAAAACAATATCAATACTTAGGGGTAATATTTACTAACACGGGATCACTAAAGAAAACTTTGGAAAATCTAAAACAAAAAGCCCTCAAAGCAATCTTTGCCTTAAAAGGAGCACTAGCATCAAATGAAATCTCCTCTCCACTCCTTACAATGTCACTCTTTGACAAAATGATAAAGCCCATACTACTTTATGGGTGCGAAGTCTGGGGACAAGAAATATTATCACAAAAAAAGATGACTTTGGAAAAACTAAATAAAATGCCTTTCGAGCAAGTACACTTGAAATTTTGTAAGTGGGCATTAGGTGTAAGGAAATCTGCCAGCAATAATGCTTGCCGAGCAGAAATGGGTCGCTTCCCAATATATTTGGACATAGTAAAATTAGTCTCAAAATACAGTGCTAGACTCCAAGAACTCCCAGATAACAGAATTGTTAAACAAGCATATAACAGGGAAAAAATAGAAAATGGAAGTAACTGGTATCAGACAATGTCAAATATTAAATTATGTTGGGAACTTAATACAAACAGACATAATTGCGAAATCCACAACTACCCAGATCTTGAAATAGAAATAACCAATGAAATAAAACGAAAATTTTGGGAAGAAATCCATAGAAATACCAACAACAAACTCCGCACCTACAGCAAAATTAAGAAATCCTATGAAGCTGAGCCATATTTGGAATTAAAAGTCCCTTTTACACATAAAAAAATTCTAGCCAAAATGAGGGTCAGTGACCACGAGTTAGAGATTGAAAGAGGCAGATATACCCACCCCAAAACAAAAATTGAGGACAGAAAGTGTCCTCACTGTAATGCAGTGGAAGATGAAGCTCACTTTTTTCTTGAGTGTACTACTTATAATCTAGACAGAGAAACATTATTTGCTGCCTTACCAGAGGTAAATGTGCAGGGTCTAGCAGACGATACACTATCCGCCCTATTAAATGTGTCAAATGAGAGAGGTGTGTCCGCACTTGTAAAGTTTATAAACAGTGCTATGAGAAAACGGAAGCTATCCAAATTGAGATAACACCTGGTATTATACTTTAACTTTATTATTACTATATACATGTATTTAAACTTAAGTATATTATAATTAGTAGTGTAGAGAGCCTATAAATGTACACTCATTTCATGTGCTCAATAAATTATTAT
>NW_019775247.1:184226-208139 GCF_001039355.2 Lingula anatina
TCATCGGCTGCGTCACTATTCATCTAATCGCACATGTAGTATTATTTTGAGTGCAGCCAACACTAAGTTCCTGTATGCTGCAAATCCTTTATTCCCGTAAAAATGTCGGACAGTTGGTTCCATCGCTGGATTCTTTCCATGTAACTAACGCATGTCCTCTACATTTACGCAGAGGCCACACCCAGGCATCAAAATATTATCACTACTAAACGGGGCATACTGTTACGGTTACGTTGGTGCTGAAAGTGAAAAAATTTAAATCTTTGTTTTTATTTATCAGTCAGAAAAATAGGGGAAAAAACAAAAGAAAAGGGATTTGGGAAAAGATATTCCATATTAAATGTCAAGTCTGTGGTTATCACGCCCTGCCACTTCACCTAAAAATCTAATTTACTTCTTAATTTTCTGTGAAGTGCTAATTTACATGGTGGCAAATAAAAAGAAGCAAGAGACATGCCATTGTATTAATGCTTGATCGCCTTATCTTATTCACTACTATAACGTTTTTGAACCCTGACGCCGCAGTGTCGAATGCAATAACTAATCATTTCAAAATGTCGAAAAATGAAACAATACCTTAAACTGGTGAAGGGCAAAATGGCAGTGGATTATATTAGATGGTTTTCGAGAAATTCAAGACGTCTTTGTTTATCTACCTTAGGTGTACCATAAAAACACTACCCCTTATACCTCACAGCCAACGTACACAGGTCATTAAAAAGGTTCACGTGAAAATTCAGTTGTTTTCAGTCTCTCGATGTTGCCTCCAGTGCTGCTGTTAAACAGATCTTTTTAAGTATTATTTCCACAATTTTACAACTGATTCTTCACTCTAAACTAAAATGAGCTGTAAAGTATTCAGAATTTGATTTTCGTGAATCTTTACATCTGTCTTTATAAACAGTATTGAGTTCTGAAGCCAACCCAATCTCTGGCACTGTTCTAGTAACGCTGAAATGGCTTCGTGGTACAATGACTACGGCTTCGTTTTTGGGCATCCCCAAATGTGAACTTCGGTATAAGGCATCTCTTGAAAAAATATTCAACATGTTAAATGAAATTACATTTGCTACTTCTGACTTTTTTCAAATTAGATTTCACTACGTCTAACATCGGCAATTTGATATTAAATCTAAACGAGATAGAGTGAAAAGCATAGGCTACAATGCGCGACAAATTGCTCTGAAATTACTATCTATAAAACCGTTTTCGAGACTCAATGTCTAGCTTTTACCGTTATAATGAGTGAAAGTCAGAATGAAAAACAAACTCCATTGCGTGAGAGGCTCAAACATTGGAATCGATTTGTAAACGGTTTTAGATATGATATTACTTTGGTGATTAAGGACATTAAGAGAAAAGTGTTTAAATTTATCATACACTAATTTTTTGCCATATAAAGCACTTTAATATTCTAATCTATTTACATTCCGAGTACCATCTTAATAGTCGTAGGTTTTGAACGTAGTGTACTTACTTAGTCCAATCATAAATTGAACCAAATTCTTGTAATTCTGCCCAGCATCACAGTATGTTCCGGTAACGTTGGAGATGGAGAAAGCTCTCACAGACACCATTTGTAGATTAGTACTCTTTTCTACAGCGAAATTCAGCGTGTTTTGGTAGCGGTTTAAAATAGATGAATAGTATCCCTAGATTTACGGAAAAATGATGAAAATTCGATTTACTTGTCAAATAAGTATTCAGTTGTTTGATCATGAGTTAAATGCGTTCATTTGCACAAGTTGTAAAAAGAGCCAATAATATGTGAAAACAAAAGTAAACAAGCCAAAGTCTGGACCTAACAGAACCTGTTTCACAAAGTGTTAGAAGCTTTTTAATATTACAATATTCAGAAGAGGATTAATTATATGACCTATATACCCGCTTGACTGTGTAACTAAATGGTATCTGCTTTATTGTAGTATTACGGATAAAAACCAGTCTTACCTGAATGATGAAATCGGCCGACACATTTTGCGAGCGAAGATCAGTTGAATCCGAATAAAAGTACCAGCCATCAGTGCCACCTAAAAGATTTATTCTCTGTCTTTGACTTTCACCAGAAACTCAACGCAATCTTTTGATGAGCAATATGAATTTATGGAAAACCACTTTTGGCGTAAATGGACATGACTGGAAAGCAAACTCACCTTTCATCAGAAAGTTAGAAAACTCCTCATAGATGGGCTCACTGCTTCCTCCTATAACATATTGATACATAGGAAAATATAAATGAAAAAGTCTTTAAAATGTTCAAAAACAGAAAGCCCCTGTTTGTATAATGTCGAATTAAGCGATTTGAAAAAAAAAAAAAAAAAGAAAAGAAATTAATGGCGAATCGGAAAAATAGTTCACTTATCCCAAAATTATTGGGAACATAAGGAATTTAATTATAAGTGGACTTCAAATGGCCATGTCAAGATGAAGTAAAGAGAGTGGTTTACCTTACTCTGTTTGTTCATTTTTGTTTATAAATATCGAGAGCCGAGAGCTCAGTCAACCGCGACATCCAACTTCTATTTTGTCGTTATTTATCCCCTCCTTCTCACATCACTAACTTTTTTATCTTACCCCCCCCCCCCAATTTCACATGTGCTTCGTAGGCGTCTGTATATAAGTAGAACGAGAACGAAATCTGCAATAATTAAATATCGTGCGTTTAATTAGATTTTTATGTGACTGGGTCATGTAATGCTAAATAATTACAATACTTGCTTAATTTAATGCAATAAATACCTCTGTTGCTTGCATGTATGCATGGTTGTGAGAATGAATACTCTTATCAAGATATATGATAAGAGGCGAAAATCAACGATATTGCTCGGGTTCGTAATCGGCCCTTACGTCACAGAGAGCATATAACATTTTTGACACAGGAAATTTATTTTGTCACAAAATATTTTCGACTGAGAATAACCGCACTTTCATGTTGGAGACCAACACAAAAACTCTCTGTCTCTGCACTATCAACGTTTGTTCATTGTACACTTATCCCAAAATTATTTTCTTTTAGTCTAATCATTAATTGTCCTAGAATATCTCTCATAAATTTTAAAAATCTCTCTTTCAATGTTTGTACTATATGTTTTAATTAGACCTAAACGAGAGACGAGACTTAAATATACAGACTTGACATTTAATATGGAATATTTCAGTTTTAAAGGTATACCTAGGTAAAAATGCGTTCTTTATTGAAAAAACTCAGATCTCATTTAAGATATCTGACAGGAGAAGTGTGAAAACAGGTGTGTCTCTACCAATTAACTGATTACCAAGTCTGATGCATTGCTGCATTGTGTAATATGCAGTGATTTAATTGGGTAGTGCTCCTTTGGGCTNAGAGCTCTGGTAGCAGGAAGATAAGGTCAGGCATAGCAGCGACTGTTACTGTGACTAGAAACTGACATGAGGGTCCTTTGTGTGTCGTTGAACTCTTTTAAAGACGATAGTTTGGAAGATATGGAGATCCAAAATATCGCTTTCAATGGTTGTCGCATGACTTAAAATTGGCAATGCATTTTTGTTTGCTTCACTGGCGAAGTCAATTAAAGAACTGATGTCGCAATGACATGGAACATTTTATCAAAAGTTATTTAAACACGATTTTAATCCTTATTTTTATTTATCAGTCTGCAAAATAGGAAAAAAACTAATGAATAATGATTTAGAAAAAATATTCCATATTAAATGTCAAGTCTGTATGAAATAATAATAATGAAATCAATGATATAAACGAAAAGCATTAAACATAAAAATTAAACATTAGAACCTACCTACTATGAACTGCAAAGCGCAGCATGCATTTCCTGAAAATTCAAATGAAAAGATTTTCAACAGAATCGGATTTAAAAAAAAAACAAAAACATATAAGAAATGAAGCATTCTAGATACTCAACTGCCGTCGCCGTGTAGTAGAGCACCATTGTGAGAAAAAGGAATAGTGACAAAGTAATTGTAAAAAAATGTGACAAAGTAATTTAAGGCTTTTGTGTGGTTACTTGAAGAAAGAATAGCTGCACGTAGTTATAAATAATAATCAACTCTGAAACATGATCTGGCAGTTGATATTTGTGACGATCTGCGGGCCCGAGTGAGTGTTGGTGTCAACTGCAGGCTACCAGAAAGATGATTGACCCACCACAAGTTCCGCAATCCTTACGTAAATCTATATCTGAGAGTTGGCACCTTGCGTAAGCAGGCAAAGTGATCACAATAAGAAAAACCACAATGCATCTGGTCGTTAATATCGCCATTATGGTAGTCATATCCTCCTCCATATAGGGGAGACCGGGCTTAAAGTTGCACGCTACGCACTCTCGATTATAAGGACAAACCTGGAGATATATGTTGGATCGACAATGCCAGCCCGTGATTAGATCTGTGATAGATATAAATTGTTTATTTATTAATGCAAGTCACTGAAATTGTCCCTCTCAAAGTTGATAAACTGATTGATTGATAAATAGAAAAATAATATAAATTTTAAGGCTTTATCCCCTTTTCCATCTTTTACAACACCAACCCCAATATAAAACAAACAAACAAACAGACCCTAAATAAATAAATAAATAAATAATACAAGACAGAACCAAGCAATTTTTTCATCCCTTACAGCCCTGGAGAGTTATGCTTATTTTAATGCCCCCCCTCCTCCTTTTAGTAGGCCTATAGGCCTAATTATTAAATCGCCTGTGCCTCAGATAATAAGATTTTACCATGGGAGGGGCGTCCGCTCCCAAAACGAGAAAAAAGCACGAGTACGTTAATCTGTCTTAGCTCCATATATCTTGATATAGGTGGATAAAAATGTCTGGTTTAAAAAAGAAAACATTTTCCATATTTAAATTCTTCTAAAGGGAACTGTGTAGGCTACCAATAGTTTATTAACATTGGGTTGCGGGGGGGGGGCAGAAGGTCGCGTTTCAGCGGCGTTTACATTAATACATGTACATGTTTCAAACACGATGGGAAAATACCAGTCCCTACCCCTACGCCCCCTTGGTATCCTGGATTTGAGAAAGGAGAGATGGCGACGGTCCAAGCAAAAACATTGCCACGTGGAAACATTGACTCAGCAACTGCCTTTAGCCGTGACAGTTCTATTCTTAGAAATGTAAATGACGTCACATCATCAATGCGCATGCATTTTCGATGTAAACATGAGGATTCAATATGGCGGATGATGTGGAAAAGGAATTCCTTGGAACCTGGAGGGTAACTAGTTTTATGTTTTTTTGTGTTTGCTGAATGAATAAAAATTTGATTAATTTTGAAATGAATGGACTTTTTCTTCTTTTTTTGCAGATTGTGGAATGTGTATCCCTGACTGGAACTATAGAGCAGACGGGAATCGAGGGGTGGGTATCTTGATGTCCATTGTTTCATGATCAGCCGGCCCTGATCAGCTGATTCAGGACGACGTGGTCTGAGTTGTTAAAACGTGATTAAAGATCATAATATATTGTAAGCCTGTTAATTAAATCCACACAGATGCTAAGCATAAATGAACTGATGTTGTCTTGACATTCAGTTTTTATTATGTTGACGTGGGTTGTATTAAGAGTAGAGAAGAAATGTGGGAAAAAATCCACGGTTATAGGTTATGTATCTTATATATGTACGGTTATGTATTATGTTATAGATATTCAGTTATATATATTGGAGGCGAGAAAGGCAGTTATATAGACAGACAGAGCTTGGCCTCAAAGATGGAATGATCAGCGCCATAATGCGCAAGGTGTATAGGAGGGCAAAGTGATTTCCATTTAGTTAGAAAAATAAAAAATAAAAAAATAAAAAAAACAGTTGTATTTTCCTTTTCATTTAATGAAAAGGTGACAATAAAATGAAAAGTCAACCACAAATTTCATTTTTCCTTTTTAAAAGTAAAATTGAAAAAAATAATTCTTTGTTTTTCTATTATTGCTGTGATATACAAAAAAAAAGCAAACAAAAATGACTTGATAGCAAAAAAAAAAAAAAAATAATAAATAAAATAAAATAAATAAATAAATAAATAAATAATTAAACAAATTTTCCAATATCAAGAGGGTGGAGTATATTGGTATAAGAAGGGGAGTAAACACAAGCAGACAATGTTTTTCTTTTACTTACTGAACAAAATAAAGCTTCTGGAGACCCATAGCAGCTGCCTGAAAGAAATGACACAGCAAAATTATACATGAAAGAATTAACATACTACTGTGTGTGTGTGTGTGTGTGTGTGTGTGTGTGTGTGTGTGTGTGTGTGTGTGCGCTGAAACAATCAATTCAACTAGCATTATGCATAAATGGTGGCACAAACAATTGCCTTTGATTTTAAGTGACACCACAATGTTTCCATAAAACTCTGACATTATACTTAATAATGTAGGCCTAATGGCAGCCTACATAATTGCAATACTAAAACAAGCGTTAAGTGCAACATATATGCTTTATTACCTATTACATAATCACAAACTGATAATCAAATTACCCAGATCCACATTTACTATTTCCTCTTCCTAGACATTTTAATGCAACACTATCTTTTATTAGAATCCACACATTTGTATTTTGGTTTGACTCTGGTTTTTCATGCCATATGAGCATTGTGACGGACAATTGCATATAATTGTTGTGTTTTAAAAATTTAGTTGTACATAAAGGAACAAAAATAAGTTGCAAGAATTGTCTCCCTCATTCAAGATTTTTCAGTTTTTACAAACCAGCATGTGATCAAGTAGTAAAAGTGTTCATCAGCCTAAAAAGATATGAAATAGAATAGAGTAAAAAAAATTAATAAAATGAAATAAACAGGGACTTCAAGACATGGATTTAATAAAGAGCTGTATTAAGAAACCACATTGAAGAAGTAAAATTTGCATGTTGTATCATCAAGTAAGGTCTTGAACCAATTTCGAAATCGACTTTTCATTTCATTCTGGCCATTTGTATCAAATTCTGACAAAATGGAAATCACTTTGCCTCCCCCCCCCCCCCCCCATATAGACATCATGATTTCATAAAACCGTACAGTGTATTTTAATAAAATTTGGACTTCAAATTTCTTTCAGACACTTATCAGTGGTTCATTTTGAAAGCATGGCTGAAGATGTTTTGACTGTTTTGGCACTTTTAGGTATATCAGAATAGGGCAACATATCTACAATTGTTATGGAGTTTCACAGTAATTTTTCTTTTATTTGTGTAGAAAGCCAGCACCTGAGGTCACACAACAAAATGACATCAACTGCTTAAGTTGTGCAAAAAAATTCACTCACGATGATATTTGAAACAGGTGGTATAATAGTAGGGCAGAGTCAAATTGTAATTCTTTTTCATATTTTTTGTACCACTTGCTTTTACATAAAATGAAAACCACTATTTATAGCAATGTAATGCCAGTTTTGCTGATGAAACAATAGCTTGGATTGGATAATTTTTGATTGAGCTAGACACTTCTACATCTTTGAAATCAGAAACGTGCTTATTTTACAGTGTTTAAAGAGAGAGAAGTCTAATGGAGCATGTATGAATTATCATGAAATATTAAACCAGATAATTAAAAAATGTACTGAACTGTACAGTTACACCTTATTTTGATGTAAGGCAATGTTGAACATGAGATTATGCATGCTAGCAGATGCTAGCAAGATATATCGTGTTAGTTTACTTTTAGGAGAGGAAGTATACCAGTGGAAAAATGTAATGGAACATCTGTGCTGTTTTATTGCAACCATCAGATTCTGCATTTAACTTCTGTGTAATGGGCATCATTCAATATAGTCTAGTATCTTCCAGCTTAGCATAAAATCAGACAAGATTTCTTTGGATTTGGGGGAGAGGGGGGTCAGAAATAATGACATATGTAAGTGTGGTGCACAAACAAAAATAAGCTTACAGAATTTATCCATGGGTATTTTTTCGGCCTGTTTTTTCTTAAGTTCTGTAGAATAACAATCTTTTGCACAATAGTATGTACTCATGATGTTTTGTGTGTTACTTTTGTATTAGATTATAAAACGGCATTGCTGGAGCGTATATGTAGAGTTTCACACTTATTGACAAAGGGTCAACCACACTTCATGCAGGTTCTCACACAATTTCTAGTCTTGTAAGACATCATGCAGTGCCGACGGTCTCATTTTATGCCATCTTGGATGATCCCATATAACTGCAGCTTGCATCATTTGTAACAGGAAGGACAAGTAGAATGAAATTTTAGATAAAATGTATTTGTCAGTCAAACTTCAGTGNGCGTGATTCCATTGGCACCCTGACCATAGTTGTGGATTACCTGGAAAAATAAAAGTGTAATATAAAAGGGTCTTTTTATTAAAATATGTTTGTCTTACTGTCTGTTTTTACACAACTTGTTGGCTTTTATGCTCTTCCATGAAAGTATACAGTCTTTTGGTATGGTTAAACTTTAAAACAAATTGATTCATTTTAAATTAGCTCATTACTATCGATAAGCAATATGTACAAGTACCTCCATATTTTGCTTTTATAAATAATAATAATAATAATAATAATAATAATATCATCCATTTGATGTTGATGATAAACAAGACAGATTACCTTTAACGATCTGCTTCCCAACTTCAGGAGTTCCATTTCTACACGAGGGGGGTCCCTGTGGGGCCGTAGCCCCACCCACTCCCACAGCAACTTGGCTGACTGGAAGGCAATGATTTTTCAGTCATATCAGAGCATGATTAGTTTCAGAGAGAAGAATCACAGAAGTGGGCATGTTAGACAGAAGCGGGCAAGTATACAATTTTACTGATTTTAATTGCCCATTCTTACATGTAGTTACATATACTAATACAAGGCACACAGCACAATATTTGAATATTGGTAGGTTTGCTATTTCTGTTATAAAGTCAATCGCGCCACTGCTGAAATTATATACTCTACCAAAAGAGTTCAGAGACATGAAATTGAAAAACTATGTATGAAATGAAATTGAAAAACTAAATCTTCAGTGTATACAAAAAAGTAATGAATGGTGGTTGAATTGCCCATTAATATTTGGTTAAAATATTTACCTTGGTTCATATGGTTATTTTATAATTGTTCAAAATAATGACTTTCCCAGATTTTTTTTTTATTATATGGCTTATATCAAGATCTTGCTTATATTCAGATACCTTTAGGCTTGGGGATAACTGAGTTCCCCATTCCCACAGATTCTGGGTATCTTTTGGATCTTTCTCTGGATTGAAGTTTCCGACTTGACGTTGTCCACCAACAACCACATTGCCTGCACTGCAAATAAAAGTCTGGATAAACTTGAATGGACATTGAATTTTTCATATGAAACGAAATGTCAAAATGCAATTGTTTTTGAAAAGGGATGCATACAAAAAATCTTACCAGAAGAGTCAAACATACATAAGGTTGTAACATCTTGATGTCTTGCGGAGTCTGCAAAGTCCCTCAGACATGAATTAATGTACTTATTGGTTTGGGAACAGC
This sequence comes from Lingula anatina, assembly GCF_001039355.2. The sequence continues at coordinate 193,692 of NW_019775247.1, forward strand.
TTAACTGATAATCAGTCCAAATACATAAATTATTCATAAATTTGCAGAAAGGCTGACTGATAGCCCATTAAAAGACTGACAGTTTATTAACATTAATATGTAAGCATGACTGGTAGATACCGGTAATTTTAATAATCACTGTCGCTTCCTTTCAGTTCAGCAACAAGCTTCATCACTTACCAGGGTATAATATAAGGACCCGAGTCAAGATCATAGATAAAATGTGTCTGCCATGGGGCCTCAACCTGAAATTATTTTGCAAGTACTCGCATAGATGCATTTGTGGCATCAGACAAATGAACAAATGAATCATATTATTTCAATATTGGTCTCTCTCTCTCTCTCTCTCTCAAACACACACACACACACACACACAGTCACAAACAACAATTTATGCATAAATACCAATGTAATCAAAAGCAACATATAGGTTTTTTAAAAACCGGAAATCAGTATTTATGTAATATTACTGAACTTCTGTACTACAATTGTATTAAAAAAACAATTATAGCAAAATATGTGTTATTTACACAAATAACCATCCCAGCATGCCTTGATTAGCTAAAATTTAGCATTTCAGATGTCTTTTGTCACTAGTCTGGGATGCATATTTTAAATGAAGATGATTTAAATTGGTCTGAATCCAGTTTTATCCCATCAAAATTATACATGTACAGACACTTACTCTTAGCATCTGTCCTCTTGCTGGGTACATCTTGTGGTCATTAACTAATGTCTTTGCCCTCAGTCCACTACAGTTGACCACCAGATCATACGTGTCTGCTAACTGTAAAAAAATCATATATACATGTATTCAAGTGGGTAACTTCCAATTTATAAATAAAATATATAAGAAGGGAAATATCATATGAAAGTTTAATACTTATGCCTTTTAAAATATTTCATGTCAACTTTAACATATTCAATTTAAAAATCCCTTTTTTTTTTACTTTCAGCACGACACTTAATTCCAAGCCACGATTTTCTTGCCAAAAACTCATTTTTTAAGCATTTTCCTGGGGTAAACAGCATTTCCTACATCAATACATATCGTCGCAGCAGAATATACAAGAAGCACAGTATTTCATCCTTTTACAAGCATGTACTGTGTTCGTCATCAAAGCATCTGACTTTCACCTAATCAGATAATACCATAAAAATATATATTTACACATGAACACTGAAATAAGCCTAAAAGTATTTTGTTTCAATTTCCAGAAGTTGGGATTATTGACAGGTTACAAAAAACAGCAACTGATGATACCTCTGCTAAACTGTGCAGTGTTCTGTGCTCAACTTGTCCACCATTCAACCGAAATCTACAAAATATGTCTGAATTAAATATCAATTTCAGTCATAAATTGAGATAACTAAATAACTGACAAAAACTGTAAAAAATACAAATTCTGACTCACTTCATTAACCATTTATGTCTTTTTTTTTTAAAGAGAAGGGTGAATAAACTGCAAAATCATTTAACAAACAATTAATCTTGTTTCAAGAGCCAATGCTTTAAAAATATTTTCTTGATTAACTTACTTTCTCATAAGCCAAGGTAGAAACCATCTGCTCTCTATACACAGTGTAGTGCAAAACCAGCCATATCTTTGTGCACAATTAAAATAAAAAAATAATGGTGTGACCACATATTTTTAAGCTTTAAATGAATACGAGACAATATTCACAGTACTACGTACATGCACAATGTACGTTACCATGATTGTATGAATCTTACCAAGCTTAGTTATACTACATGACGTGCTATTCATAAAGTAGTTTCAAAGATGGCCATAGTTGTAGAATATGACAGTACAGTAATCACTCAATCATTTCAACCGGGAAAATTGTGAATTTTACAAATTATGTGTTTTTTACAGAATAAATTCCTAAAATTACAACATTGCGATTCAGTGGTAGCAGCACAATTGAAAAGCAGACTTATAGTTCCATTCTTAAAGTAAAAGCACCAAAATGCAACATAAAAATGTGTTGTTAATCATTTCAAATTTATTTTTCTGAAAAATTGGTAATTTGTCTCAGTTGAAATGATGGAGCCATTATCCTTTGTTTTGTAACTAAGTCCCCATTCAGAATAGGTGACCAACTATGGCGAACCAATACAAAGCTTGCCGTCTAATCCGCTAATAGACACTGAATAGATTCCCTGTGAGGAAGTATTCAAGTAGGTCAGCCATATTTGACTCTTGGATTAGTAAGAGCGCATTCTCAACGAATTAAGCCAGGCTTTACAAAGCCGGTGACCTAAAAATGGCGGACGTACATGAAAGAAAAACCGCCTAATCTTTTAATAGTCTCTCCGCCTCTCACACGCCTCCCCACACGTCGTCCCTGCGGGGTACAGTAATTAAATCTCGGCTACGAACATTAATATTTCCGTGAATATCTCTGGTGATATTATCTCCGTAGATAGTCGATTCATTGCTGCTCTACGGGCCAAATTATTCCTTTTTCGTCTCTGTTTTCAAAGATAATAGAACAGAATAGCTTTTTTTCCTTCGATCGCCTTCAGCCGCCATGCTTTCTTCACCACGAGTTTAACTGATGAGCATGCGCACTTAATATTTCTCAGGTAGCTTCCGCATGGCGAACGGAGACGCGATTTAATTACTTTACCCCGCAGGAACGACGTGTGGGGAGGCGGAGAGACTATTAAAAGATTAGGCGGTTTTTCTTTCATGTACGTCCGCCATTTTTAGGTCACCGGCTTTGTAAAGCCTGGCTTAATTCGTTGAGAATGCGCTCTAAGTCCCCTATTCTGAATGTGGCCTATGATACTTGATGTTTCTCCATAGCTAGTAAGAATATAGATATGACAGCGATTACCTGAAATTTCTTGGAATATGCTGCAGTTCCTGAGGAGTCATATCTCGGAAATGGTACACTATGTCATGGTATATTGGCCTCTGAAAAAACATGAAATTCTGGGCATCTGTCATTTTTATCAACAACTTTTTAAGATAACATGGCTCTCTGTAATCACTTTGATAGTTTTTATATTCATATTTTTATATGTAAACATGTTTCCGAAAAGAACAGGCAAAGGAATATTATACAATTATAATAATTATAAATTAAGTAATAACATCTAAATTACTAATGCGGAATGTTGAATTCAAATTCAGTGAATGTCAAATATCTACCACAAATATAAAGTGGTACTTCAGCTATAGTTTGATAAATAAAGTCACATCTAAACCTCAAGATGAGGCACACATGACCTTGTTAATCATACATAAGGCCACAACATGGACAACATTTATTATCCATAATAATGACTGCTGAATTGAATCAGCTGATAAATTTATGTATTTATCTGACTTAAATAAAAAAAAAACCATTTTATTAACATCAGCTGTATGCAGAAAAACTTACAGGTCTGTATAGGCAGGGGAGGTTTGTGGGGAGGATTTAGAAAGAAATGCAATCATCTTTTTGGGCAACAAAAGGTCCTCTCTGAATCAAAATTTGATCAGGTTCTATTAGCACAATAAAGGTTTCACAGTAAAAAGGTTCACTTTTGCCTTCTCTCCCAACACACACACACACACACACACACACACACACACACACACACATTGCTGGCTACAGGCTTGCATTATCCATACACAAGAAAGCAAACAAAAATATGACGAAATCCATGTCACTCTCTACCTCTCTTGGTTGATTGAAGACTTGGAACCCTGATATCAGATGTATCCCAGCCTCTGCGGAGTCTGAAGACTTAGCAACCGAGCTATAAAAATCCCATCCATCTTGACTCCACTGTCTGGAACAAAAAATAACAACATCGTGTGATAGTTTGTATTAAAATTATACCAGTTTAACTATTCTTAAAGATATTAAAACAATCAAATTAATTAAACTGAAATCCAATCAAANGCAGTACAGATAGCGTTATCCAAAGTTGTGAGCCCATTCAGCCCAAACCCTGGGGTTTTAATATTATAAAGGGTATTTTATGTAATGTGGGGGCCCCGGGATGGTTTAAGGTGGGTTCCCCACAAGTGGCCCTCTGTTAAAACTAGATTACAGGGTGTTCTTAGGAGTGCCCACCAGGAAGAGGGTGGACTTGTGTATGAAGTAACCAATCAGTTTCTAAGCTACGTGATGGACAGTTTAACTGATAAAGTTTAGTATAAAGAAATCTGAAAACTGAAATCTCGAGGAGGATGTTGAGAGAGAAGGAGAGAGAAGTCATACTTGTATCATGTAACTTTTAGTGTAGCAAAATATATTCTGTTGAAGTTACAACATGGAGTCGTTTCATTCTTTTCCGTGTGCAGAATTTAAGACAAGGAACCTGGGAATCTCCGTAGCAGTACAGATAGCGTTATCCAAAGTTGTGAGCCCATTCAGCCCAAACCCTGGGGTTTTAATATTATAAAGGGTATTTTATGTAATGTGGGGGCCCCGGGATGGTTTAAGGTGGGTTCCCCACAAGTGGCCCTCTGTTAAAACTAGATTACAGGGTGTTCTTAGGAGTGCCCACCAGGAAGAGGGTGGACTTGTGTATGAAGTAACCAATCAGTTTCTAAGCTACGTGATGGACAGTTTAACTGATAAAGTTTAGTATAAAGAAATCTGAAAACTGAAATCTCGAGGAGGATGTTGAGAGAGAAGGAGAGAGAAGTCATACTTGTATCATGTAACTTTTAGTGTAGCAAAATATATTCTGTTGAAGTTACAACATGGAGTCGTTTCATTCTTTTCCGTGTGCAGAATTTAAGACAAGGAACCTGGGAATCTCCGTAGCAGTACAGATAGCGTTATCCAAAGTTGTGAGCCCATTCAGCCCAAACCCTGGGGTTTTAATATTATAAAGGGTATTTTATGTAATGTGGGGGCCCCGGGATGGTTTAAGGTGGGTTCCCCACAAGTGGCCCTCTGTTAAAACTAGATTACAGGGTGTTCTTAGGAGTGCCCACCAGGAAGAGGGTGGACTTGTGTATGAAGTAACCAATCAGTTTCTAAGCTACGTGATGGACAGTTTAACTGATAAAGTTTAGTATAAAGAAATCTGAAAACTGAAATCTCGAGGAGGATGTTGAGAGAGAAGGAGAGAGAAGTCATACTTGTATCATGTAACTTTTAGTGTAGCAAAATATATTCTGTTGAAGTTACAACATGGAGTCGTTTCATTCTTTTCCGTGTGCAGAATTTAAGACAAGGAACCTGGGAATCTCCGTAGCAGTACAGATAGCGTTATCCAAAGTTGTGAGCCCATTCAGCCCAAACCCTGGGGTTTTAATATTATAAAGGGTATTTTATGTAATGTGGGGGCCCCGGGATGGTTTAAGGTGGGTTCCCCACAAGTGGCCCTCTGTTAAAACTAGATTACAGGGTGTTCTTAGGAGTGCCCACCAGGAAGAGGGTGGACTTGTGTATGAAGTAACCAATCAGTTTCTAAGCTACGTGATGGACAGTTTAACTGATAAAGTTTAGTATAAAGAAATCTGAAAACTGAAATCTCGAGGAGGATGTTGAGAGAGAAGGAGAGAGAAGTCATACTTGTATCATGTAACTTTTAGTGTAGCAAAATATATTCTGTTGAAGTTACAACATGGAGTCGTTTCATTCTTTTCCGTGTGCAGAATTTAAGACAAGGAACCTGGGAATCTCCGTAGCAGTACAGATAGCGTTATCCAAAGTTGTGAGCCCATTCAGCCCAAACCCTGGGGTTTTAATATTATAAAGGGTATTTTATGTAATGTGGGGGCCCCGGGATGGTTTAAGGTGGGTTCCCCACAAGTGGCCCTCTGTTAAAACTAGATTACAGGGTGTTCTTAGGAGTGCCCACCAGGAAGAGGGTGGACTTGTGTATGAAGTAACCAATCAGTTTCTAAGCTACGTGATGGACAGTTTAACTGATAAAGTTTAGTATAAAGAAATCTGAAAACTGAAATCTCGAGGAGGATGTTGAGAGAGAAGGAGAGAGAAGTCATACTTGTATCATGTAACTTTTAGTGTAGCAAAATATATTCTGTTGAAGTTACAACATGGAGTCGTTTCATTCTTTTCCGTGTGCAGAATTTAAGACAAGGAACCTGGGAATCTCCGTAGCAGTACAGATAGCGTTATCCAAAGTTGTGAGCCCATTCAGCCCAAACCCTGGGGTTTTAATATTATAAAGGGTATTTTATGTAATGTGGGGGCCCCGGGATGGTTTAAGGTGGGTTCCCCACAAGTGGCCCTCTGTTAAAACTAGATTACAGGGTGTTCTTAGGAGTGCCCACCAGGAAGAGGGTGGACTTGTGTATGAAGTAACCAATCAGTTTCTAAGCTACGTGATGGACAGTTTAACTGATAAAGTTTAGTATAAAGAAATCTGAAAACTGAAATCTCGAGGAGGATGTTGAGAGAGAAGGAGAGAGAAGTCATACTTGTATCATGTAACTTTTAGTGTAGCAAAATATATTCTGTTGAAGTTACAACATGGAGTCGTTTCATTCTTTTCCGTGTGCAGAATTTAAGACAAGGAACCTGGGAATCTCCGTAGCAGTACAGATAGCGTTATCCAAAGTTGTGAGCCCATTCAGCCCAAACCCTGGGGTTTTAATATTATAAAGGGTATTTTATGTAATGTGGGGGCCCCGGGATGGTTTAAGGTGGGTTCCCCACAAGTGGCCCTCTGTTAAAACTAGATTACAGGGTGTTCTTAGGAGTGCCCACCAGGAAGAGGGTGGACTTGTGTATGAAGTAACCAATCAGTTTCTAAGCTACGTGATGGACAGTTTAACTGATAAAGTTTAGTATAAAGAAATCTGAAAACTGAAATCTCGAGGAGGATGTTGAGAGAGAAGGAGAGAGAAGTCATACTTGTATCATGTAACTTTTAGTGTAGCAAAATATATTCTGTTGAAGTTACAACATGGAGTCGTTTCATTCTTTTCCGTGTGCAGAATTTAAGACAAGGAACCTGGGAATCTCCGTAGCAGTACAGATAGCGTTATCCAAAGTTGTGAGCCCATTCAGCCCAAACCCTGGGGTTTTAATATTATAAAGGGTATTTTATGTAATGTGGGGGCCCCGGGATGGTTTAAGGTGGGTTCCCCACAAGTGGCCCTCTGTTAAAACTAGATTACAGGGTGTTCTTAGGAGTGCCCACCAGGAAGAGGGTGGACTTGTGTATGAAGTAACCAATCAGTTTCTAAGCTACGTGATGGACAGTTTAACTGATAAAGTTTAGTATAAAGAAATCTGAAAACTGAAATCTCGAGGAGGATGTTGAGAGAGAAGGAGAGAGAAGTCATACTTGTATCATGTAACTTTTAGTGTAGCAAAATATATTCTGTTGAAGTTACAACATGGAGTCGTTTCATTCTTTTCCGTGTGCAGAATTTAAGACAAGGAACCTGGGAATCTCCGTAGCAGTACAGATAGCGTTATCCAAAGTTGTGAGCCCATTCAGCCCAAACCCTGGGGTTTTAATATTATAAAGGGTATTTTATGTAATGTGGGGGCCCCGGGATGGTTTAAGGTGGGTTCCCCACAAGTGGCCCTCTGTTAAAACTAGATTACAGGGTGTTCTTAGGAGTGCCCACCAGGAAGAGGGTGGACTTGTGTATGAAGTAACCAATCAGTTTCTAAGCTACGTGATGGACAGTTTAACTGATAAAGTTTAGTATAAAGAAATCTGAAAACTGAAATCTCGAGGAGGATGTTGAGAGAGAAGGAGAGAGAAGTCATACTTGTATCATGTAACTTTTAGTGTAGCAAAATATATTCTGTTGAAGTTACAACATGGAGTCGTTTCATTCTTTTCCGTGTGCAGAATTTAAGACAAGGAACCTGGGAATCTCCGTAGCAGTACAGATAGCGTTATCCAAAGTTGTGAGCCCATTCAGCCCAAACCCTGGGGTTTTAATATTATAAAGGGTATTTTATGTAATGTGGGGGCCCCGGGATGGTTTAAGGTGGGTTCCCCACAAGTGGCCCTCTGTTAAAACTAGATTACAGGGTGTTCTTAGGAGTGCCCACCAGGAAGAGGGTGGACTTGTGTATGAAGTAACCAATCAGTTTCTAAGCTACGTGATGGACAGTTTAACTGATAAAGTTTAGTATAAAGAAATCTGAAAACTGAAATCTCGAGGAGGATGTTGAGAGAGAAGGAGAGAGAAGTCATACTTGTATCATGTAACTTTTAGTGTAGCAAAATATATTCTGTTGAAGTTACAACATGGAGTCGTTTCATTCTTTTCCGTGTGCAGAATTTAAGACAAGGAACCTGGGAATCTCCGTAGCAGTACAGATAGCGTTATCCAAAGTTGTGAGCCCATTCAGCCCAAACCCTGGGGTTTTAATATTATAAAGGGTATTTTATGTAATGTGGGGGCCCCGGGATGGTTTAAGGTGGGTTCCCCACAAGTGGCCCTCTGTTAAAACTAGATTACAGGGTGTTCTTAGGAGTGCCCACCAGGAAGAGGGTGGACTTGTGTATGAAGTAACCAATCAGTTTCTAAGCTACGTGATGGACAGTTTAACTGATAAAGTTTAGTATAAAGAAATCTGAAAACTGAAATCTCGAGGAGGATGTTGAGAGAGAAGGAGAGAGAAGTCATACTTGTATCATGTAACTTTTAGTGTAGCAAAATATATTCTGTTGAAGTTACAACATGGAGTCGTTTCATTCTTTTCCGTGTGCAGAATTTAAGACAAGGAACCTGGGAATCTCCGTAGCAGTACAGATAGCGTTATCCAAAGTTGTGAGCCCATTCAGCCCAAACCCTGGGGTTTTAATATTATAAAGGGTATTTTATGTAATGTGGGGGCCCCGGGATGGTTTAAGGTGGGTTCCCCACAAGTGGCCCTCTGTTAAAACTAGATTACAGGGTGTTCTTAGGAGTGCCCACCAGGAAGAGGGTGGACTTGTGTATGAAGTAACCAATCAGTTTCTAAGCTACGTGATGGACAGTTTAACTGATAAAGTTTAGTATAAAGAAATCTGAAAACTGAAATCTCGAGGAGGATGTTGAGAGAGAAGGAGAGAGAAGTCATACTTGTATCATGTAACTTTTAGTGTAGCAAAATATATTCTGTTGAAGTTACAACATGGAGTCGTTTCATTCTTTTCCGTGTGCAGAATTTAAGACAAGGAACCTGGGAATCTCCGTAGCAGTACAGATAGCGTTATCCAAAGTTGTGAGCCCATTCAGCCCAAACCCTGGGGTTTTAATATTATAAAGGGTATTTTATGTAATGTGGGGGCCCCGGGATGGTTTAAGGTGGGTTCCCCACAAGTGGCCCTCTGTTAAAACTAGATTACAGGGTGTTCTTAGGAGTGCCCACCAGGAAGAGGGTGGACTTGTGTATGAAGTAACCAATCAGTTTCTAAGCTACGTGATGGACAGTTTAACTGATAAAGTTTAGTATAAAGAAATCTGAAAACTGAAATCTCGAGGAGGATGTTGAGAGAGAAGGAGAGAGAAGTCATACTTGTATCATGTAACTTTTAGTGTAGCAAAATATATTCTGTTGAAGTTACAACATGGAGTCGTTTCATTCTTTTCCGTGTGCAGAATTTAAGACAAGGAACCTGGGAATCTCCGTAGCAGTACAGATAGCGTTATCCAAAGTTGTGAGCCCATTCAGCCCAAACCCTGGGGTTTTAATATTATAAAGGGTATTTTATGTAATGTGGGGGCCCCGGGATGGTTTAAGGTGGGTTCCCCACAAGTGGCCCTCTGTTAAAACTAGATTACAGGGTGTTCTTAGGAGTGCCCACCAGGAAGAGGGTGGACTTGTGTATGAAGTAACCAATCAGTTTCTAAGCTACGTGATGGACAGTTTAACTGATAAAGTTTAGTATAAAGAAATCTGAAAACTGAAATCTCGAGGAGGATGTTGAGAGAGAAGGAGAGAGAAGTCATACTTGTATCATGTAACTTTTAGTGTAGCAAAATATATTCTGTTGAAGTTACAACATGGAGTCGTTTCATTCTTTTCCGTGTGCAGAATTTAAGACAAGGAACCTGGGAATCTCCGTAGCAGTACAGATAGCGTTATCCAAAGTTGTGAGCCCATTCAGCCCAAACCCTGGGGTTTTAATATTATAAAGGGTATTTTATGTAATGTGGGGGCCCCGGGATGGTTTAAGGTGGGTTCCCCACAAGTGGCCCTCTGTTAAAACTAGATTACAGGGTGTTCTTAGGAGTGCCCACCAGGAAGAGGGTGGACTTGTGTATGAAGTAACCAATCAGTTTCTAAGCTACGTGATGGACAGTTTAACTGATAAAGTTTAGTATAAAGAAATCTGAAAACTGAAATCTCGAGGAGGATGTTGAGAGAGAAGGAGAGAGAAGTCATACTTGTATCATGTAACTTTTAGTGTAGCAAAATATATTCTGTTGAAGTTACAACATGGAGTCGTTTCATTCTTTTCCGTGTGCAGAATTTAAGACAAGGAACCTGGGAATCTCCGTAGCAGTACAGATAGCGTTATCCAAAGTTGTGAGCCCATTCAGCCCAAACCCTGGGGTTTTAATATTATAAAGGGTATTTTATGTAATGTGGGGGCCCCGGGATGGTTTAAGGTGGGTTCCCCACAAGTGGCCCTCTGTTAAAACTAGATTACAGGGTGTTCTTAGGAGTGCCCACCAGGAAGAGGGTGGACTTGTGTATGAAGTAACCAATCAGTTTCTAAGCTACGTGATGGACAGTTTAACTGATAAAGTTTAGTATAAAGAAATCTGAAAACTGAAATCTCGAGGAGGATGTTGAGAGAGAAGGAGAGAGAAGTCATACTTGTATCATGTAACTTTTAGTGTAGCAAAATATATTCTGTTGAAGTTACAACATGGAGTCGTTTCATTCTTTTCCGTGTGCAGAATTTAAGACAAGGAACCTGGGAATCTCCGTAGCAGTACAGATAGCGTTATCCAAAGTTGTGAGCCCATTCAGCCCAAACCCTGGGGTTTTAATATTATAAAGGGTATTTTATGTAATGTGGGGGCCCCGGGATGGTTTAAGGTGGGTTCCCCACAAGTGGCCCTCTGTTAAAACTAGATTACAGGGTGTTCTTAGGAGTGCCCACCAGGAAGAGGGTGGACTTGTGTATGAAGTAACCAATCAGTTTCTAAGCTACGTGATGGACAGTTTAACTGATAAAGTTTAGTATAAAGAAATCTGAAAACTGAAATCTCGAGGAGGATGTTGAGAGAGAAGGAGAGAGAAGTCATACTTGTATCATGTAACTTTTAGTGTAGCAAAATATATTCTGTTGAAGTTACAACATGGAGTCGTTTCATTCTTTTCCGTGTGCAGAATTTAAGACAAGGAACCTGGGAATCTCCGTAGCAGTACAGATAGCGTTATCCAAAGTTGTGAGCCCATTCAGCCCAAACCCTGGGGTTTTAATATTATAAAGGGTATTTTATGTAATGTGGGGGCCCCGGGATGGTTTAAGGTGGGTTCCCCACATGGTGGGCACTTTTATGATACTGTCAGAAAGATATCTCTGGATCCGCCCCTGATATGGGCATTTTTACAATCCTGGGCTCCTTTTTTTCCCACCAAGGGTCAAAAATAGAAGTCATTATTGTGTTGAAATTTGTACTTTTCTTGAAAGTATAGACCTGAAGGGTGTAAGAAATGACAATCCTGAGATAAAACCTTGTGTATGTATAAAGATATGATTATTTGAATTTTGAAAATCATTTTTTTTTATTTTCATAAGCTAAACCTTGAAGTGTGTGACTTTTATGGTAATTTAAGGTATTGATCTTCAAAAAACCACTTAGTTTTACTCAGAGAGTATTGCTCTTTTATGTATTTGCAAAAAAAATGGATGAAAATATCCAAAATTTGACGAATCAGTGATATTTTGTAATTTTCCTGTTTCAGTATTAAATGTGACTCCAAGAAGTTTTTTATTCTGAGATATTCTTAGGACTTCTGTACTTCACATTACCTTGCATTAGTTCTTTATGTTATGCTTCATGATTGTGTAAAATTTTATTTTGCACAGACATGTGTGCTAATTGCAGTGTCATGTTAAAATAAATGACATTTTTTTAACATTTATGATATTGTTTTAATATATTGTAGTATTTGAGTTTATAAGTTTTAGGTAAAGTCTATGAATAACTGGGCAAAATAGGTGGAAGCTGAACTAAATCTGAAATCTTTTTATTACATTTTGTGCTTGTTTTGTCTTTTCTGTACTAGTGATTCATTAATGGAATTTAATTTTATTAAATATTGATTCTGAGATATATTCCAGGTATTCTTTACGTCATTATACCTTATTCCAGTTTCTTTTGTTACAGTTCATAGCTGTATAAAATATTATTTGACAATGTCAGATTTACCAACAGTAAAGACATGTTTAAAAATATGTCCTTTTAGACATGTCCTTGTTGCGGAATGGACATTTATTTAACATTTATGAAATTGCCTTAAGATCTCATAGTATGTTGGTTTACAAGGTATAGGTGAAGCAGTCATTGGACAAAATATGAGTAAACTAGATTAAAACTGTTTTTATTACATTAATTGGTCATTTTGGATAGTTTTTGATTCTTTTTTGAAATGTTACTCCATTAGTATTTGATCATGACATAAAATAGAGTCTTCTACACTCCATTATACCCTATTCTACTTCCTTTTGTTACAGCTCATAGCTGTATAAAATATTATTTGACAAGGTCAGGTTTAAATTTAGTAATTACATTTTTAAATATGTCCTTTTAGGCATGTCCTGTGTTTCGGAATGGACATTTATTTAACATTTACGAAATTGCTTAAATGGTGTGTGTGTGTGTGTGTGTGTGTGTGTGTGTATATATATATACTCCCAGGAAGTTAATTATAACCTGTGTCTGCCTGCAAGCGCCTCTGTAAACCGTGCCAGTGATCTGACTCTCGCAACTTTAACATGTGTAGCCTCATAACTATTTTAGAGTACTTTTATGTACATCATAAGTAAGCAATATTTAAAGAAGGGTAAGCTGTATTATTCATGATCATATTCTACATAAATTTGATGAGCTTCCCATCATCCTCTTCCTCATGAATAATAAATAGATGAGCAGACCAAAGAGTAAACAAGTGTTTTAGACAATGTGTTAAAAAATGTCCTTTCCGATACAAAGCATCCAAATTGCCTATATTTCTATTTATACTGATATAATATCTTCAATTAATTGTTAATTTAACTTTGAAATACATGAACTTTGGGGAAATATGCAATGGAAGTTCTAGTAGATCCAAAGAAAAGATGCTGACTCGCAAAAATGAATTATTTTGTTGAGGTTATAAATAGAAATTTAAAAATATGCCATTGAAGAAATGTTTTTCTATTATTTTTATGTCATATTCATGATGCTCTAACAATAATTTGCTCATGTCAAGTGAAACATACAGCATTAAAGACAGAATTCTCTCTATTTATAACATTGGCAATGTAAAGGTACTTGTTTCGGAATGGACAATTTTTAACAAGCATCTCAAAAAAGGCCACAGTTAAATGGGTTTCTGTGCACTGGGGTTTTCTTATATAAAAATAAATATCACATGCCCTGGGCTTTAGAGAAATATATATTGTTACTGGGTAGGTGTCAACATGTTCTTTTTATGTACGAGAAATCCAATGTTTCGGAATGGACAAATTTAACGGAAAAACACGGTAGGGTTATTTTGCACTCCATGTCAAGCTCCAGAATCATCACGCAGATTTCATTGTTTGATACAAACAACACCAATACATCCAAATAATGATTAGGATGGTTAATTATACTGTATGTTTTATGATATATTTTCTGAAAGTCATTTATTTTTGTTTCGGAATGGACATTTCGTTTAACGGAATTACCAGCATGCCATTAAAAGACTTTTTTTCTAGAATACACCTCTCTCCTGTTAATATTTAAACTTTTTTGCTTCCACCATACTACTGAGTGTTTTATAATCCAAAAAAATGCAATGTCAAACACTGCTTTAATTTATTTTAGATTGCTTTTTATTTCATATGACTAAAACGGGAAAAAAATTTGGTCATTTTTTGGGCTTTGCTTTAGCATAACTTTGGACTAGGTGGTGATATTTGGTTTCTATTTTCAGTGTTTATCTTCACTTACACCATTCTCTAACCTAGTGATAAAAGAATTCTTTGATCATATGCATGTAATTTGTTAATTAGCAATATGTGGGAAAATCTGAAAAGTGCCCAGGATTGTAAAAATGCCCATATGGACTCGTATTTTGGTACAATGATTGCTACACATCTGAGGTTGAATAAACAGTTTGAAGTTTTAAGCTATCACATTTGGATGAAAAGAGATATGTACAGTATACTTAATTTAACGCCACCATGTTTTCTAATTTTTGAAAACTTCTTTTTAAAAATGAGTCGATAAAGAAGTTGCCCAGCTTGATTTCCATCCCCTAAACTTCACAGCTTAGATTGAAATTTGAGGGGCATGTAGTGGTGGT
>NW_019775247.1:219916-289664 GCF_001039355.2 Lingula anatina
GGTCTTTTGTTTTTGACAACTGTTCACTCGTCATCGAGGCGCTTGTTCAAGACTACAGGCTGATATCTACTAGTACTACCAGTGGCTTCATTAGTAACGTTCCCACAATACTTAAGTTTTCTGTCCGTGCGTACAAACCCTGAAAAAGGACAGCCTCGCTGACGAGAACAATGGACGTTTCTCACCCCTCTCTAGGATTACCCCTGCCCTCAATCTCGTCCATCCCGGTAGTCATGAAAATATTTAACCCCCGACAGAATATGCTTTCGCTATCAAAATTAGGTCTACTTTTCTAAATTAATATATAAGTTTGCAAGTTCTTATTTACAAAACATCATTGGCTATGTCCGAACCTAAATTTTATGTTAAAAATTGCGGTATTGTCAGATTTTAGCATAAACAGAGAAAATTGCAGCAGCGCATGAATATAGATGAGATGCACTACTTTCCAACCCCGCTTAGGATCATTGTTATCACATCGCCCACCAGGCAAAATCGGTGTGGTGGCTGATACTCTGTAATGCGATCTGACACACACCTTGAAAACGGGTAGTGTTGTCTGATAAACCGGTTTATACTGGACCCGTAGGTGCCGAGTCTGGTAGTTGGGAAGGCCTGTTATATTACTTTTCATGGCATGACATTCAGTTGGTTCGCACATGAAGGGTTTATTTAATGTGTGTGTGTGTGTGTGTGTGTGTGTGTGTGTGTGCTAAAACGCCTCTGAATGCGCCCAATATCAAGTGCATTAACCTCTGGCTTAAATGAATCTGGGTTTTAGTTGTTTTACCAACTTGATAAACTAATTACGTTGAATAAAAAGACACGTATATGGTTTTATTATTTATAACTATTTAGTTTTAATTTTTCCTTATTTTTTTAATACGTTGATATATGACATGCATTTATGCTTTTTGTATTTCTTGTGTTTTTAAAATGTGTGTCGGACCACACCATGCGTATTACGCAGGTACTTACCGAAGTTGTTTAGTCTTAAAATATTGATGATGAATTCGTTCTCCGTACGGGACTCTATGGCCACCAAGTTAGCACCTAGCCTTTGACAAAATGCTTGAGATTCTGTCCAATTTTGGTTAGTTGCCGAATTGACAAAGTAGCAGGAATTATTGGAGCTGATAAAGTTTGGGGGACATTCTGAAGGAGAGAAAATATATATATTGCATGCATGATATGATATTATTTTCTCAAAGAAGGAGGAGCTTATTTAGGCATTCATGTACTTGCCTTAAAGGAATGGGTAAGAAATACCTTAAGAAACAACTTTATCTGAGGATCTTCTGAGCCACGGATCAATTGTGGCGGACCCTACATGAAAGGAAAGCCGGTTAATCCGCTCATGTTCTCCGCGCCTCCACACTCACCGTCCTTGCAGGGGTCTAACAATGAAACATCGCAGCCGTGATCTTTTTAATGGCGCGTGTAGAGGCCAGTAGACCATCGGCGGATTAGTCTGCTCTTCTTCCATATTTTGATCCGTGGATCAGAGGACCCTCAGATCTTCTGTTCTGAATGGCTTCAATATAAGGCTGGGTTCCCACAGATTTAGACTAGGTTCCCATACTTAGATCGATCTATCTGGATCGACCTAACTCCCTGGGGGTTCACGCTAAATTGCTATCAGCTCAAGAGGCTTAAATGTCTGCCACGCCTGCCGAATCAGCTAGGGGGAAAGATAATTACCCCTAACAGCTTTACTAGGCGTGATAGGCGTTTAAGCCGGATACTTTGATTGCAATTTAGTGAGACTAACCAGGGAGATAGATCGATCCAAATTTCAGTGGGAATGGTCCCTTAGATCGATCCATCTGGATCGACCTAACTCCCTGCGGGTTCACGCTAAATTGCTGTCAGCTTCTGGGAGCCGAGTGCGCACAAAAGTTAATTGGACCCTTACAGCTTTTAGTAGGCGGGACAGACATTTAAGCCGATTAAGCTGACAGCAATCTAGTGAGACTCCCCAGGGGGATAGATCGATCAAAATATCTGTGGGAATGGTCTCTAAGTGTCTTTGTGAGAGAACCAAATTCAATGACTTTTGATGATTTCGGAACACATATTTCTACATATGTAGCTAGATTTGTATTAAAGTCAATGTAATCGAAAACTTTCAAAATTTAAGTTTACAACTGCGTATTGAATAAAAAACATAAGAAACTTATAAGTAGACCTGCTTGGAATATACGCATAAGTTTGGTAGGGACAAGAACACAACTCACCCAGTAAAAGTTGTGTAGACGATCGATTTGTGCATGTTTGACTTGTTACAAAGACAAATCCGACAGCGATGGTAAGTGTCACTAGGCAGCAAACGACAACCGCAGTCCGCAGACGACACCTTTCCTGTATAAGTGACCGCATTATAGGATCTGGCGTTTTCTTTCTGGACGGAAACCGCTCGTTCTCTGTTAGAATCTGGTTTGACCCACTTGGGTCCACATAGTCGTAGGTAGGACGACCCGGACTTGTTCCAGGATCCAGTGGCGTATAGAAAGGCTCTGTATCTAAATAATGGACCGTATTTGTGTAGTTTCTGTTTCCTGTTTCTCTGCCCGCTTCTGTACCGTTTAAACTTGTTTGGGGTGGCTTTTCTGAAAAAACAACCGTGTTTGTCTTTAAATGATTACTAATCTAAACAACAATTACTATAGACTATGATGTCCGCTGCTACTAGAAGCACTGTAATGAAATTATATATAAAAAAATTTGACAAGAGAGAGAGGGAGAGAGAGACGGGGAGGGGGAGAGAGAGAGAGAGAGAGAGAGAGAGAGAGAGACGGGGAGACATATGGGGGTTTCCATTTTGTCCGTACGTGATTACTGATATATAACACGGATATAACGGTAGTAAAGGCGCTATATGTGCCTTACCACACTCGTGGCTACTACAAAATTCCCTATATATTTCTAAAAATACCTCAGAATTTTTGCCGTGTAAGAACGTTGCTAAAACGCCATCATGAATGTTTCATCACCACACGTGACCCCCATTTCAACATAAACTCAAAAAATTATGACTACACATGTATGTAAGAAACCGAATGGTCACTGAATAAAGTGATTAGTGAAAGAGTGGTTGGGTGATTTAGGGCCTTAAACCCAAAATAATAGATGATTTCTTTACACTAAATAGAGCTTCTCTAGTCTTGCTTCGTTACGAATCTAGTATTCAACGCACGTCATCCAACACATCTCCGCACTAATATCTCACCTTTCATATTAGTTGGTCATGTACACTGAGGCATTTTTTTTTATTCATGCGTCACTGTTGTTTTAACTGACTTGCACAAGGGCTGTATTGTTCCTAGTGTTGCTGACATTATTATTTACGGATAACTCATTTGTTATATTTGCAACTAAATGTTTACCTGGATTTTCTCTTTTTGTTAAGACTTCCGAGTTGACGTACGAGTGCGACGGCGGGTCTTCCACATGTGCCATGTTTTTCTGTATAGTTGTACTGTAATAAAGAATGTATAATATTTAAGTCAATGGTTCCAAATTCTCATTAGGATGGGTTGCATATACAAGTTACAGCGCAAACGTTGACACACACACACACGCACGCACGCAGAGAGAGAGAGAGAGAGGGAGGGAGAATAAGTGTGTGTGTGTGTGTGTGAGAGAGAGAGAGAGAGAGAGAGAGAGAGAGAGAAGTGGCCCAGTGGGTCATAAAAAAACAGTAATTTCACACTTACCTTACGTTTGTCTTGTCCTCTCCGATGCTTGCCGCTTGCCTGCCAGCCAACTAGCGTTCCATATGTACTTTTCCAACTGGTTTCATTTAATTTATGAGTTTGTTTTTTTTCCCCGATGCCACAGTTGCTATTTTCAGCACACACATGATGACTGACTCACTCTAACATCCGGATCTTTATTTATACACTCCTCCACATGTATTTTTTGACGGTATAACCAGCCTTATGAATGAGTGACACAGCACTTTCTTTAATTATTCTTATTATATCTATTTAAATAAAATATACATCAAAAACTTTCTTAAATGTCAGAACTCTAAAAAGGGAAATATAAACCCATTAAAGTTTAGATTAAGGTGAAAATAAAACACTCCCGTACGGTCCAGTACGGTAACCGTAACTTCTAACAGGATGGCAGATATTTTGGCAAATTTTCAATATGGCAGAGAATCAAATGACTGTCTATTTATCCAAAGACATATCTGTGGATATCTTTTGAAAATCAATCTGTCGCCTTGGTAGAGGGAACGGTAACATTGAGAATAACGTCGTCCCATACGAGGTTTGGTT
This sequence comes from Lingula anatina, assembly GCF_001039355.2. The sequence goes on from NW_019775247.1 coordinate 224,203, forward strand.
TAACTTTAACTAAGCACACGAACGAAACGGGGTGCCTCGATATGAAACCAGACAACTTTTGTGTTTTTACTCTACAAATACTAAAAAAAATCAATTAAGCTAATAAATAGGCTAACGCTAAGAACGTATTATATCGCCTGTTTTATATTAATTATTATTAAAGATCAGGATAATAATAAACAAGTCGCATATCGATGTACTCCATGCTATGACCTTTATTTAAAAATAGCAATTTTTACGAGATTACAAATTGTATCGCATTGTTTGGTTCCATTTCCTTGCTTGCAATAATTAGAATAGGCGCTCCAAAATCGTAAAACGAAGTTAAAAATGTTATATTGGCCAAGTTCGCCCCCTGTTAAGAATGTCCTCGCAGCATTGTCTGCAGTTAACCTTCCTACGATTTTCAATGTATTTTGCAATATAATTTTTATTCCTCCCGATGAAGAATTTTATTAATAATGAGTGGGGGAGGGTTCGAAAATCCCCTTGGGGCCACATATAACACTATAAATGCGAAGGGAATCCCCCTTACAATGACGGCAAAATAAATGTTAATCAAAGGAAAGTCCGATGGATTTACTTTTAAAAACATACAATCAACAGAATATTTCTAATTTAATTTCTCAAAACAACACCAGAAAGCAAATTAAATCAAAACAACCAGACGGTAAAAACCGGCAGGCTTTGTCAATTTCGCCATTTGTTATTTCAAACAGAGTACTTTTCGCGCATGCGCAGTAGTTTGAGACCTGTGCTCTTTAACAATAGAAACCAATCCTATGCCCTTGGGTAAATATCTTCCCTGATTTTCTCTTAAACTTCAGCTACTACCGCAGTATACCCTCTACCAGGGTGGCAGATATTATAGGCACATTTTCCACATTGACAGAGAACCAGATGACCGTCTATTTATCTAAAGACATATGTGTGAATATCTTGTGAAAATCAATCTGTGGCCCTGGTAGAGGATAACCACGAGGCATGGCTTTATTTTCCAAGGTTAATGATAATGAATAAAATAAAGGCGTTATATTAGACAAATACGCTGCCTACCATTTAGCATTTGTTATACAAGATTTGAATTATTAAAAGGTACAGATACATTACAGAAGATGACGTGCGTGTTTCACCTTATGGATTTGAAGTCATTTTAGCGCTGTCACGATTATCCAGTTATGTTCAACTACAGACTTGACATTTAATATGGAATATTTTTTTCCAAATCATTTTTCATCAGTTTTTACCTATTTTGCTGACTGATAAATGAAAATAAGGAATAAAATCGTGTTCTAATAACTTTTAATTATCTCTTTGATGTCATTGTGACATCAGTTCATTAATGGAATTCGCCAGAGAAGCAAACAAAAATACATTGCCTTTTCTACTTCATACGACAACCATTAAAAGAGATATTTTGGATCTCCATATTTTCCAAATTATTGTCTGTAAAAGAGTTACACGCTCCACAAAGGACCCTCATGTCAGTGTTTAGTCACAGTAACAGTCGCTGTTACGTCTGACCTCTTCTGGCTGCTACCAGCGCTCTGAAGTGGCAAGGCATTCTTGGGATAGGTTTTTAAAGTTCAATCTGGAAGAAGAATATGGCGGTTTTGATGACCAAGGTAGCTGTTCATTCCCTTGGTTCTCTAAGTAATCTGTTATTAAAAGTGCTCTGTGTGAACCGACAATCTCACCGTACAACCTAAAATTGTTCCTAGGGTGCCCCCTATCAAATGATAGTCAAGTGGTTCCCAGATTATTCCTTTATTTAATCTGGTTCAGGTTTTCGTCGATGACTCCCATTGGTGTTTTGGCACCAATGTGGTATCCACTTCAAATACTGACGCTGTTAATGACCTAAGTCACTTTAGACGCGGCACACACTTCGTCGTTGGCCTCTCCTGGATGTCTGTAAACTCTGTTTTGATAAGTTGAGCGGTACAGGTGAAATCTGACCTCAATAAAGAAAGCCACGAGGTTTCATTGTTCATCCCAGAAACGGTCAGGGTCCCCAATTCATTAGAGAAACATACAACGATGTTTTGCTGTTTACAGTAGGTTCCTCGGAGGTCGTCTGGTATTCTAACCTGCTAAAACCAGTTTGGTGTTGAAAAAGGGCCTTGAAAAATGCGTTTTGGTGGCAATTTACCCCTCATTCTGAACGGACTGGGTGGTATTTGTTTAGTTGCAACACCATATCCTGAAAGACAGTGGGTCCTGTACTCTGGTGGTAAGATTTTAATACATTGGGTGTGGCCTCTATGTAGGTACATCAGTCTGGACATTACACTATAAAACTGTACGGACCGTTTCGTTTTGCACAATTAACTGTCTGGCAATGTCTTTCTTTTTCGCGCCATTTTGCCACAGATTAACAAATTTGTAAAGCACTGCATAACTCATTTTACACACTGTAAAACCGACCACTTGCATGTAAAATTTCAAATTCTTCTATGCAGTAGTTGCCGACATATGGATACTTTTTTGACAGAAGCATGCTTTGCCAAAGCCAAGCTTTGACCTGCCCAAAGGAGCACTACCCAATTAAATTACTGCATATTACACAATGCAGCAGCGTAACAAACCTGGTATTCAGTTAATTGGAAGCGACACACCTGACTACACACTTCTCCATTCACATGTCTTATATGAGATCGCAGTTTTTTTAAAAAAGAACGCATTTCTACCTAGGCGTACCCTCGAAATTGAAATATTCCATATTAAATGTCAAGTCTGTATATTATGCACACCTTCATGCAAGAGAAATGATGAGTCAGGCACGTATAGACATATGGCCGTGGAAGGGGGGGGGGCAAAAGAACCGTCCTTTTGGCTGGGAAAAAGTCGACCCTGTACCATAATTTGCTATAAATGTAGACTCTTAAAATGAACACCTTGTTTCAATATAAGATTCTTTTTTTTTCAGAAAAAAAAAATTAAATTGCCGGCTACAGCCCTGTGATCGCATGTCATAAGAACTTAATGTTATCCCTAAACATCGTCCTTGTACTTAAACTTTATTTCTTCTGTTTGTTAAAGGAGTTCCTTGTAACTTTCTGAGAAACGGTTTCAGAGGTAGGATGGAACACGTATGGCACTTATTTTTTCATTTCTGTCATTTAGGACGTTCTGTTACGAAGACACCCCTCCGCATACTTCATATACGTTTTAACGCTTCCCCTCGATTCCTTCACGACATCCACAAGCTCAGTATGAAGATGTACAGTTCTACCATACTTGAACATGTAACTGTATCCTAGCAACGAGAGGGCCGATTGGTCGTATCTATGGTTACTCAAGCTGGACCCCGCGGGGGAGATACAATCTCGATGTAGCGCGCAGTCTACCCATGGAATCAGTACGTTCTCGTAGATGTCCCCTTGTCTTAGCCAGCCGTTCAAACCTCCAGCAATCGACTGCTTTCCTACGTAGGGTTCTTTGGAAATGTTGAAAAATGAAAACATTCCAGGATGTGTCCATTTTGTAACTTCACCATCCCCCCCACACGCCGACATATATATAGCCGTCTTTTTGAAAAAGAGACGTCATAGTTTGCCTAATGCTTCTTCCACTGACGTGGCTGCCAGCGTCCACCCAGAGCACTGCCCCCAATTCATCCACCATCTGCTTGATAATGACGGGTTTAAAGGCGTACGTGTGCAGGTTGCGCAGATGAGGGGGGTAGCTTTCAAAGGAGAACTTCCTGTAGGTCACGCTGGGCCAGCTTTTCACGGTCTTCACTTCTTCGACAGTGAGGACCAAATCCCACACCACGACCTTGAGCGTTGGTTCCCAGAAACAGAGGGCTCCCACGTGGTTGACGAGAGCCGGGGAAAAGAACCGGTGATCAGCGCCTGTGACGATTGTGAAATTGTTTATTTTCAGTGCAGCTCTTGCGTACTTCGGCTTGGTGCCTGACTTGAAATCTGAAAAGAAGAGAAAAGAAAAAAAAAACATTGTGATTTAGACAATGATCAAAGCACCCCTTTACTTTGAGTAGTTTTGTTCTATAAACCATCACCAACTATGGTCAGATCGAACAAGGCAGGAGAAACTCAGGGGCGGATCCAGAGATATTTTCTGAGAGTCTTCCAAATTATATTTGTTGATCCATCCTCTATTTTTGACCGTCTTCCGACAGAAAAAATTAGATACCCTTCAATGTAAACTTGAAAATCTGACTGTTTTCTGGAAGACCCAGAAGACGGCCTAAATCCGCCCCTGGTTAAACTGCTTTTTTTATCTTGAGGAAAATCAATTTTATTGAGTAAATTCTATACATAGGACCTTAAGCTCACAATTAGCTATCCGCCGCCAGAAGTCTTATTGGGTTGTGACAACAAAAGATTAAAACTTTCTACCAATTTTGTAACAACCTTCAGAGACCCCTGGCGGAGGATAACTATTAGGCGAGCAACTGCTTGGTATAGGTGCATTTTCATGCGGATTTTTAAATCTGAATCTCGATTGTAACACACGCGCAATATCGGAGCCACGTGCACGCACGCACGTACACACACACACACACACACACACACACACACACACAAACGCGCATGCATGCTATTATCGACACCATCATAGTTTCTTTTTCACCTTATCATATCTATTTGTCATTGGCAGTAGAAGCTTACTTTTATGCGGTAGCAGACGCTTTTTCCCTAGCCACACAATGTTGGTCACAACCAACAGCACAACTAACACAATCAACAGAATCCACTGACGACTCATTTTGGTTTCAGTTGACCTTGTCTTTATTTAGTTCACCTTTGTTCATCTGGAAATGAGCAGTAGAATCCTGAAGTCATAATATGGTTAGAAAAAAGAAGATGGAAGAAGACATAAGCATGGGACAAACTGAGTAGACTAAGAAATTACGACTAAGAAATTATGTACAAGTTCGAAGTTATTACTGGTGAACCATATAAACAAATAGCTCTTAAGCCTTTGAAAGCACTCAAAGAACACAGAGTTTCGCTTAAAGGGATAATAACTCTTCGTATGAGATCTATATTTCATAATAAAAACATTGTGAATAACTCATAGAAATATAATATATTCTGTTTTACCACAAAAACAGCAGTTATAGCTATTATTCTGATATCTGAGCTTGTCTTCAGACCACGTGACCTCCATTGATGTCTATACTCTGTTAAAATCTCTTAAGAGATTTTAACAAAAAAACAAACATTTTAGAAAAAAACCAGGGACTAACTTTGAATGTAAAAATGGATTCATTAACCATTGGTAAGTATGGGAAAATTATTGTTTACTCCAGGAAAATTCATTTTTTGGCCGAAACGAAGAGTTATTATCCCTTTAAACAAATAATTAACTAATAATTAGCCAATAGTTAATTAAGGGACGTTCACCACAATCTAATTACTTTTAAATTAGCCCATTTCTGAGATGCCAACAAATCTGGCTACAATATTTGGCATAATGTCACTTACGGACAAACAAACTAATAAGAGAACCATACCTTCTTTACAAGCAGAGGTGAAAAGTTCAACAAATTTTGCTGAAAATGGCGAAATATCCCGATATCATTGTTCTAAATCTAAATCCAGGGCTACTTCAGAGATAATCCTTCATTTAAAAGGCAGAAGGACAGGAATATATCCACAAGAGGCTGCCCTTTGATTTTCTTGTCTCTATAATGGCCGTATCTTTTGGTTAGGTAATCGCTTCACCGTCTTTGGTCATCCACGTTCAATTGCCTGAAGACCATCCATACATTCATGAATATAATTCTTGCGTTGCCATGCATTCGACACATTAAAGAGATGATAACTCTTCCTTTTGGCGGGAAAAGTGCCATGAAACGTAGGCCCTTATGGCCGGGAGTAAACGACAATTTCCTCATACTTACCAATGAATCCAGCCTGGCAACCTTAGTTAATCTATTAATTGGGAAAAAATGTTTTTAGGAATAATATCTGAAGAAATTATTACAGAGGGCACCAATCAATGGTTGTCCCTCTCTCACGATATCCGGATATTACGATTAACAGCAGCGTGCGATTTACTACCATTTTATAAGCCGTTTACTATGTAGATGTATTTAATGTGGACTTTTGTATGTCATACGCAGACCTATCATCCCTTTTAATAGTTTTATATAACACTGTTGCATACATACCTGTAACTGTATTATATTTTTTGTATAAACACAACCACAACTCTTTATTAGTAATATGAATTATGCATTTAAGCAGTACAATTTATGATTTATGTGATATCATACTAATGAATGAAGCAGGGCATTCGAGCTCTCGAGATTTTTTTTTTTTTTTTTTTTTTTTTTTTTTTGACACTGTTCCCCGAAACGTGAATGTCTTTTTAATTAAATTAAAAAATTAATTAATTAAAGGCTTCTATGCTATTACGATAAAAAATAAAAGTATGAGAGGCTGGGTCCGTCCTTTCAATATCTTCTTCAGTGCTTCCACATATTATTGTGACTTAGCGTAGACTAGTTACTACTGCAGGCTTTGGTGAGAGAAACTTAACACCAATTACACGTTATCCCTTTTGAAGACTTATTCTGTTATTTCTATTCTACTCTATTTCAGCTCAATCATGCACTAGGAGTTTATTATAGAAACCACTTAACTATTTGGAACCATTTTCAGGGGCGGATCAAGGGTTTTTTTAAGGGGGGGGGGCGGATGCGAAATCGACCCCCTTCCCCGGGGTCCGGGGACGGAAGAAAATTGGTATTTTAGAGTGCAAAAGGTGTCACATGGTACGGTTTAAAACTATGATTCAGCTAGTCGAAATTCTAATTTCAAGAGGGGACCATTGGTGTGATTTTTTTCACAAATCGAAGATGGGTCAGGACCCCCCGACACCCCCTAAATCCGCAACTATTTATCGTGCCACTTTACCGGCTTCTTACAGGTAATTTGTCGAAGGTGAGGGAGGGGGGGCGGGGGGGGGGGAGGGCACTCACTTTCACACCCAAAACTCAGCCATCTAGGTGGCAATCTTACGTTATAGCTAGATATTACGTAATATTTAGATGCTGTTATTTTCATTTTGTTTTACACTTAGTTTACGTTTGTGACGCTAAAGCGGTTCACAAATTGACGGTTTTTAGTGGTGAGTAGTCTGCCATTTGAAACGTCCACTGTGGAGTTGCACTGGGTACTGTATGAATATAATATGCACAGCCAAATGAGGGGGACATAAAAAAGCAAAATGTATGATAGCTTTTTTTCATGCCGTGTAAGGTATTGAATCAATTTAATTTTGATCTGTTGGTAAAGGATAGATATCAATGACCATCCCCGCCTAAGTATCATTTTAATGACTTTAAAGAGGTGAAATAAATTTAATTGACGACGCAGACTTTATGATAATGTCGAGCAATAATTTGTTGTCAAAATCGATCACTTATTCTAAACTATACCGGATTTTTATGCAAAAGGTACTTCGTTCGGACACACGAAAACCTGCATTCGTTGTCGACTGCGGGGACAGCTTCTTGTTGTGGTGAACAGACGTGCGTTATGTGGGACTTGAACTCGTGACATGCTGACGGTTTGGTAAATTCTTATTGTAACCATGCACGAAACCGACTGCGTCCACCGATCCTACCCACGAGTTTTCTCTTGTAGTAATCAAACGCAAATTTTAGGAATTATTTCGAGCAAAAAGAAACTCTGAAAATGTTGGGCTTCGAGCCCTAGTCTATCTGTGTCTGTGTATAAGACGGCGGTGTTACCACGTACCCACACAAACTTCGTTAGTAATGCAATGATCAAATGAAAACATTCTACTTTCTCACAGGGAGGGACAGTTGGGCTGTGCATGTATTAATCTGACATAACAATCAATAGGCCGTGAGCCTTACATATGTATTTCATAACGCGCAGTCTGCAAACATGCAAAGAGTCTGCAAACATATTATCATCAACATTGTTAAAGGGTGTCTTTCCGATGTAGACGCTTAAATAGGCCTTTCTCTGAAACTTTGCCTATTTGATCCTGAACCCCGTGTCTCACACGAAACCGTTGAGAAAATAAAGGTCGAGGTATAGGTTTTTAAGATCATTTAAAGAAAAAAAAGCGCAGCATTTTTTTTTCGTCTAAACTTCTCATCATCATGTACACGAGCACTTATTTGAGAAGCCGACACGGAGCATTCCTTCATAGATTCCTCTTTTTACTATGACTATTAGTGTGATATTTTCAGAAACCGAATGGAGAGGGGGCATGACCCCCTTGACCCCCCCTCTAAATCCGCCGCTGATTTTGATGCTCTTTGATGAATTCAAAATCACCGCTAATTGTCAAAGAAAGAAAAAAATTCTCTCAACTTATTAATTCACTTTTCAGATAAAATTAAAACCAAATCATACGCATGAAATGTATTAGTATTACTGATTTAGTTCTCAACACTTAAGCTGCATGCAACATTTGAGTCTCTTATTAAAGGTTTTACTAGATGACCGCTGACCCCAATCAAATAAACAAATGAGCAACATCGAGAGAAATATCATTTTTACCATGCATTTCTTACAATATCGAATTGTATCACTTTTCAATCACACTTTTGGATAGAGTTCGCATTACATGTGTTACAATGATCTTGATCCCCAATAAATGGCGTTGGCATCTTATTCTAAACAATAACGAATTTTACTAAATAGCGATTGTCAAAGCGATTGACAAGTTAGTCATCGGGACATTGAAAAGACCCATAATATTTGGCAACACCTTTATTTCAGATTTTCTGCGCACTAGAGTCTTTTAATATACATGTATGAAGCAGTTTAGGTGCAATTTAATAAATCTAAAATTCTCAAGAAGAAAAAACTGTTGTAAATATTGATTTTTTAAAATATATTTTTAATTTTGTTTCATTTTTCCACCACTTAATTAATCTGACATGGTATTATTTTTTAATATTTTTCAATAAATTATCTGACATTTTTGCCTGAACTCAGTTTTGCAGTTACACTTTTTTAATATGGATGTATGTGTAAAATCCTCATGGATACGCGTCGGTTCTTATGTAAAGTGCTGATAAAAAAAAGCTATTTTAGCCGTGACATAATGTATTACATTAATGTATGATATTTATTAATGGGTGTTGCATCACTGGGGGGGGGGGGTGCACGTCTGTTGCTGAGAGTAGCAGACCAACAGTTCAGCCCCACGAGACATTTAGGGCATTTCGATGAGATGTAAGCATACACTTGTCACAAACTGTAAAATTACTCACATGGCATATTTCCACAACGCCACCTGTGTCACCCAGCGACTGATGAAGATGGCCGACCGCCCATCGAAATTTCTCATGTGAGTCATTTTGCAGTTTGTGACAAAAGAGCGCATTCGGAGCAGCAGATTAACAGATTCGCGGGTCAAATGTGGCCGACCCACTTGAATGCTTGTTGCGTAGTCACCCCGGGGAAACTATTCAGTGTTTTATCGGGAATTTAGCGCAAGCTCTCTAGTGGGTCGCCATATTTGATCCACGGATTTGTTAGTTCTCTGTTCTGAATGCTCTCTGTAAAGCCTTTAGGTCCCAACTACGTTTTGGACGCACGGTTTTTAGGTTCCTTGCGTCCGTCTAGGACGTAGCTAGATCGCAGGGAAGGAATCAAGTAAAGCCTAGGTCCTAACCGAACGTACGGGCTGCTACGTGTGGTCTACGGCCAAAAAAAATGGGAAAAACGTGGGAGTTCGTGCGTGAGGAGCACGTCCATCGTGCGCATTTGGAGGACGCAAATAGCACGCATAAACTTTTCGACATGATCAATAGCCGCTACGTGCGATCTAGCTACGTCCTAGCCGGACGTAAGGAACCAAAAAAAAAAAGAGCGTCCAAAACGTAGTTGGGACCTAGGCTTAAGGGCAGTTTTTACCTCTGTCAACCACCAAAGTAATGATACTTTATGAACATACAGAGTGAACCAAAAAGGTGTTTCCACTTTTGATAAAGAAGCATTTTCTATCGAAATGAAAATTTAACAATTTTTGCATACCTGTTTTACAGACATGTAAGTTTTGTGTGGTGTAAGTTTATTGCTCGAATACCATATTTTGCGAGAACAGCTCAATAATTTATAATGTGCTCCATCCAAGCTTCTATGCGCCGAATCACTGTGGCTACTCGCACACTTAAGTTTGTATTGACAGTGTTATACATTTTGTGCGGAATTCTCCAGATCTCCGTTAGAATGTTATTTTTGAGAGCATCAGTAGTTTAATGTTTGTTGACAAAGACATTGTCTTTTAAGTATCCCCTCCAAAACCAATTTAATGGCCAAAGGTCTCCCGTGGCACGAACCGACCTTGGTCAGCACATTCTATAACTGGCCTTTAAAGGGATAATAACTCTTCGAATGATATCTATATTTCACAATAAAAAACATTGTGAACAACTCATAGAAATATAATATATTCTATTTTACCACAAAAATGGCATTTATAGCTATTATTCTGACATCTGAGCTTGTCTTTAGACCACGTGACCTCCATTAATGGCTATAATCCGTTATAATCTCTTAAGAGATTTTAACAAAAAAAAAAACTTTATAGAAAAAAACAGGGACTAACTTTGAATGTAAAAATGGATTCATTAACCATTGGCAAGTATGGGAGAATTGTTGCTTACTCCAGGAAAATTCGTTTTTTTTTTTTTTTTTTTTTGCCAAAACGAAGAGTTATTATCCCTTTAAGATCGCTATCTATCAGGTGCTCTCAAAAAAAATGTCGACAAGTTTCATTTTTTATACAACTCGTTTTGAATTCTTTTGGAGTACAAGGGCATGGATATGATGAAATAAAATCCACCACTAGTGCACGAACGAACTGCAAATAATAAATTGTGAACCAATAAGCATCGCAAGTTTAAGTACTCCTTTTTCCCGAAAATAAACAATTTGATGATGATTCTCTTTTTTTATCATTTTGCAGTGTTAACGCCTGTGATAGAACCCGTGGCTTTCATTATTTTATTTTTACGATGCCAATTTACATGTAGTCTTTGGGTTGAGCTTTTTCCTCGAGTAAGCGTAATTTTGGAATATGAGAACTAGTCTAAAATTATACAAATGCAAATAAAAAATTGTTTCGGTTAATCTGCCACTTGAGTGAGGTTGTAAGCATGTGGGTTTATCGGCGTGTGTTTTAGTTTTACATGTATCAAAGTCTACGGGACAATATGTCGGGAATACCTTTTTTAAAGGGCTGTAAAAAAAAATTCGTTTTCTTCCTAACCAGGTTTGCAGTGCATCTTGTGATTGACAGGCGACAATCAGATTTTTCCAGTTTACATCAACTTTGACGGGAGCTGTCAAGTGCACACGACTTTGATTGGCAGTTTTTATAAACAAACGACAACCACACTCATTAAACAGTTTATCACTATATAGCTGCTGAGCACGTAAAACTCCAACGCTTACAACCTTTGATTGACAAGGTGTCAATCAAAGTCCTTCAGTTGATAGAGGCTGTCAAGTGCGGGCAGATTGATTGACAGTTACATGTATATAAACAAACGTCAATAATCACGCAGATACGGGAAATATGCAATAGAGCGTGTTATTATCTGTAGTGCCAGCAAATACACTATTAGCGGTAGAATAATTTTTTCTGCATTAGTCGTGGAATAAAGACAATCTCTCATTTGCAGCTGTAAGAATCCACTTATATTTTCAGAGTACATGTAAGGTAATTAAACCTGCTAATTTATTTTCTCGGGTCCACCGAATTTTGATTAAAATAGTTGATCGGTCTAATGATCTAAGTGAATCTTATTGCTAATGACTCTTATCTTAGATCGTCTAAGGTATGAAGCATACGTATTGTGAAAAAATACCCATTGACGGATATTTAAGCATGCCGCAATATACAAGTGTAGAGAGCATTTTACACCCCTCCATACAAAATGTGAGATGTGGTGCCACAAATTAAAAGAATAATCTAGTAAATGTAATTCACTTAAGGTTTTCTTTTTTTATCCACCATTTTTACCAGTTTTTTTTTACCAGTTTGTTCTCTGTCACATTTTCTTTTCATTCTATTCTTGGGACAGAAAAAAATATTTATATAGTTCACTGAGATAACATTATTACTGTATCAATTATAACAACAACCAAGACATTGATAGATGTCATTTATTAGCTATATAAAATACTGAGACAGTTATCACATAACGAGTTATGTACTATACCTTATACCTCTTGTATTCATAGTTCAGACTTTCTTATAAAAATAACAAGAAAGCAAATTGCTGCCTTCAATATAAAAAATGTAATATGGTAAATGGTTGATTTGTCTCTGTACATTTGGAGGGATTGACACATTGCATGTTTTTTTTTTCTCTCCAGGAATATTAGATACACAACAAAGTCATCACTTTCTGATCTTGTACAACAATGAGCCAAGAAAGCAAAAGACAAATATAAAATTATTAACATGTAACAAAATAAAATACAACAAATAAATCACCCAAGCATTTACACCTTTAAATGTTCTTTTGCATGTTTTGAGCAATTTCTCTTCCACAAAATTGCCAAGTTCTCATTATTATTACTTTTGAGCTCATGCAAACTTTTCGATTATTGCAATATATAAATAACAACAGCAAAATAAAAATGTACTTTTTATAAAGTATCACATCTTTTCAGTCTTGTTAGTATGCACAGCTGCAATCCATTACTGAAAAGTTTGTTAATATTTTTTTTTTAATATTCATGATTTTTTAAATTGATTTCTTTGCCATAAGGGTCCATCTATAAAAGTCCAGTTTTTTTTTTTTGTTTTTTTTTTTTTACATAAAAATAATATATTATTTCTTCCTCTCTTCTATAACCCTTATTTAAATGTCTTCAAAGAAGTCACATGGTGTATTCATTCTGATTTTTCTTCAATGAATGTGCACATGAAAATGGTGTCAAGCTACACCAGTTCTATCTTTCTTCCTTATTGCTTTTTTCTCACCCACCATAAAGAGCCATGTTCTTCCGACTTCAAACATTTACACTTGTACTTTAAACTGAATCATTTCTCCACACCTGTAAACTTTCATTGTGCACTTTAATTTCTTTTCATTCAAATTCAAGACAAGAGGCTCCACCTGCACACCATCATTTTTCTCCCTTTTTCCCTCTCTCCAAGTTCAGGACAGGTGGTGCCGTCTGGGGTCGTTTCATAGCTGGGAAGTATTGCCGAAACCACTCCTCAAAGTCCTCTACGGTCATCTCCACGATGCGCTCACGACAAAACTCGATTGCCGCGCTGACATCTGGGTTGCAAATCTCCCAGTCTCGAAGACGCTCTAGGATCTTTAGGAAGTGTAAAACTGTCTGCTTGCCACTGTCAATCTGAAATTATTAAGAGGTGATAATTTTGATGAATTCTTACACATTCAGTGAAGAACATCTTTTAGTGTCTCTCCTTTAATGATATTAAACACCAGTCATGTGATCAAAGCTTTTTTAAGAAGAGTTATTAATAAACCATAACGCCTCATAGGAAGAAAAAGATATTTAGTCTCTGTAAAAGATATTTGCTCTTTTTATCTTCTAATATGTTTTATTGTGTAAAAAAATCAACCAAGATCTAAGTTATTTCACTCTTTTGTTGCTTTTGTCCCTTAAAAAGACAAATCGCATCACACAGGTTATTACAATGATGGTAACCATGACGACAGTGACACAAGTGACCAGCACAGCCCTTGTGATTATTGCTTTTACTTTCTAGGCACTTAGTCCAGTTTTAGATATTTTTCAGTAACAGTAGGAAAAGTAGGGGGTTTTCTTTCAAAGTAGGAGGGTACTACCCAATAAGCATGTTATTATCATTGTTTAAATTATCACTGGATTCAAAAAAAAAAATTTGTTGTACCCCCAATCTTAGTGGTCAGACATAGTCCTCCAAATTATAGCCGACTAGATAGTGGAAGACGTACTGGATCTAATAATGACTGACTAGATAACAGATTCAAAGATTCAGAAATTTACTTAACGTACTACAACTGGATTGGTTAGAACCCTGTATAATACGACTCATAATATGTACACCCATACTTTTAAGGGAGTGAAAAGTCAAACCATACATTATTCTCGCAGTATAAAAAAAGTATAAGTGAACTGTTGCATGACTGGCACATATATTGAAGCAAAAATAAATAAAATGATGTAAAACGGACATTTAACAAAATAGCAGTGACATAAATCCACAAATAATATAAGAAAGTTATTTTTATAAAAATCAAAACACACCAGACATTGCATTTGTTTACACAACCAAAACCATGCTAAAACTTCAAAAAACAAATACAGACTGAGACAGACGACACCAATTAATAAAAGAACATTATAAAAAGTCTTACAGCACCCAATATCAATATTTCAAATAAACGAAACATATAAAACAAGACAAACAATGCTTATTTTAAAAATTAAAAACCCAGACACAAAGGCACATCCAATATTACTACCTTGTGTGAGATTTCATGGTACTGCAGCAAGGACAAATAATAAATTATAAGTCACCATATTAATTCTAAATTCTAAATCATTGTCATTGATACTTGTCAAAAATTTCATAACATTATTTATTCCAATACTTCTATCTTCCTTGCACTATTAAGTTACTTAGCAATACAAATTTGTTAGCATAGCAATGTAAATTCTACAATCCACTAAAAGACTAAATACAAACACAAATGTTAGCATAAAATGTCAATTCTATAATTAACCTTAGAACTAAATACAAAACATATTTCATTTTAATACCAAATATAAGGGCCCTCACCTTTCCATATTTCTCTAGCTTGTCCATGATTTTCCTGAAGTACATCCTGTCTTTGGGGCTGAGGTCAAGACTGTCCACAGTAGTCAGCAGGTCACTGTACCTACAGTAACAGTAGCAGTAACAGTGACTATATTGTCACAGTGACACTTTTATAACATCAAACTGGTTAACAGGTCAATATACCTACAGCAACAATGACAGTGTTGTCATGACATTGTAATTACATCACAGTGACAATAAGGATGACAGTAACAATATCATGACAAAAAAAAAAAAACATAACAAATGCACTACATTTAAATCACTACTGTAAAAGCAATCATGACTTCAGAATATCAATGACAAAAACATCACAAAGTCAATAGCAATTATATCACTTTACCTTTAGTGACAATAACAATGATATCTCAATGCCAACAATGACATCATAGTGACAATAACAATGATATCATAATACCAGTAACAGTGACATCACAATGCCAACAATGACATCATAGTGACAATAACAATGATATCATAATACCAGTAACAGTGACATCACAATGCCAACAATGACATCACAGTGACAATAACAATGACATCATAATAACAGTAACAGTGACAACACAATGCCAACAATGACATCATAGTGACATTAACAATAATATCATAAGGCCAGTAACAGTGACATCACAATGTCAACAATAACTCCATTGTGACAATAACAATGATATCATAATGACAGTAACAGTGACATCATAATGCCAACAATGACATCAGTGTCAATAACAACAATATCTTAATGATAGTAACAGTGACATCATGCAGATAGTATAAGGTCAGTTTGCAGTCTAATATTTATATTCAGCTTAAAATCAAATGAGTAGTCAAAATTTAAATAACCTACCATTGACAATGTATTGGTTTTTGTTTGAGTCTCTCTGCTCTCTTGGCGTCTTTGTCGGCCAGTGCTTCCTTCATCTGCTTCAGGGCGTCGTGAACTGTATTTTTAGAGAATGGAATGGCCAGAAACTTTTGCTGACATGTGGCATACTTTTGTCTGAAAACATAAGTAAATTTGGATGAATTAGGTCTTTCAAAATAAACATTGTATAAATCTAATTTCATTACTTAACTTCAGTCACAAAAATGACTCTGTTTTAAAAATTAGTTTTTAAGGGTCTGTTTCAAAAATTAGTTTTTAATATTGTTAGTCTAAGATCTGGATTGAAATGATTTGGCCTTTAAAACTTAAGACAGAACAGTAGAATATTCCATACACACAATTCAAGATAAATCACTGGCTGTCTACAGTATACATCATAAAATGCTGCCAACATTCTTGGTAAAAATAAATTATAATAAAACAGTAGAATTTGCATGTGAAAATACAAGTTGGAACAGACTATCCGTTTAATTTAATGTGAGCTCTTTTATACAGTTTCGCACATTCAGTTCTTTATCTTTAGACAGGATCAAGATTTCCAGATTGAGTACATAACAAACCAATGTCCAGTTTATGCAAGGTTGTTGCCATTAGATCTACTCTAACAGTTATAGTTCACCGTATTAGTTACAGTAGTAGAAATACTTTTTTTTTAATTTCAAATCAATGTCAGTACAAATAACCTACTTTTCTATCTGCTCCAATTTTTCGTGGAGTTCCAGAGCTTTCTCCTCGGCAGTTTCTGCAAACTTCAGTTTCATGTCTGTTGCCATGTGGCTCCATCTATTGCTGGGAAGATTGGCCTGCAGCTCCAACAACGCTGGAGAGCTGAAAATGTGAATGGAAAATGAAATTAAAACAGCCCAAACACAGAACACACAGATGTTTTCTACTCTAATCCATTCAGTGACTTAACAAGCTTAAACATAAGTCAGTCTCATAAAAGCAAAATAAAAATTAGGGCATGCATTAAACTTGACATTAACAATGGCACTATTTTTAGGCAGCTGTACAGTTGCTAGGGTTCATATCTGGAATTAAGTAAGACTGCATACTTAATTCTTAGGACTGTAACTAAGGTTCAACTGTCAGTTCAATTTTGGACGCACAAGAAAATAGACTGAATTTATCATCAACGTGTCATCAAAAGAGTTAACCACAAATTGACGTGAGGACTAGCTAAACATACAAACCTTTTAGGTCTGAGTAAGTGCACAGCATTTGCCCTGAGAGTTCTGGCAGACATGGTCCTCTCGTAGATACTGTCTGCTATCTTGTTTTCTTCTCCAGACTGAAAAGTTACAAAAAAAATATTATATGATGATTTTTTTGGAACAAGAAACATTTTCCCATAAATGATTTTTACAGAGCATTATTGTTCTTATCTCTGAACGTAAAAATATAATTTGAAATTTGATTTTCTCGGATAACATTTTATGCAGATTTGTTTTCCGATCCATTAAAAGTATCATTATAATCAGGATAAATGTTTTATTTTCAATCAACCATCAGATTAAAGTGACTGGCACTGAAATTACAGGTTGACTCAGAAGTGAGATCCACAGTTTGGTTTATAATATATAGTCTGATAAAAAAAATATGTCTGTTTTAGATTTGTATCCTTGAGTATATCAAGGACAAAATTCAACCAGTTATACTCACAGCATGCTCTGCTTTCTTGGAAGTTTTTCTGGGAGATTTTACCCCTGACTCCCCTTCAGAAGACCTACAGAAACAAATGGATACTTCAACAATACTTCATCACGCAATATTCTTTTTTTAAACAATTTTTCGATGAATTTGAATAAATAAGTAAGACCATTTATGGAAATTCCTTGCCAATCTGACCTTCAAAAGGAAGAGAGAGAATTCAAAGAAAGAAACTGACCTCTTTTTATCCTTTTTCTTTTTCTTCTTCTCTGGCTGACTAGGTGGTGGTGGCGGTGGCAGATCTCCCGAGTTTCCCTGCTCTGCTTTCTCACGCTCGGCTTTCTCCTTGCTCAGTGACTCATAGTAATCATCCAGAAAGCTGAAGATTCCTAGAAACATTTTAAATTATTAATTAAGAATAGTCTGAATTCAAATCATAATTATACATCAAGAGTAACCAAATAACTGATAATAAAAGCAGTTAATGAGAAATGGGAATTAAGCCAAAATATACCAGGCCCCAGTTTCACAATAAAAATTCAAGTCAGTTCTCTGGCTTAGTTGACTAGGATAACCATGAGAGTGCTATAACACTGCTCCTGATAGGTTAAGATGTCCACATGTGACCATGTAACCTTGGTAATTAAGTTCTTAGCCAGAAAACTTTTTTTTTTGTGAAACCAGGCAAGGATCAACCTGGCAAGGATTACCTTTAGTGTCAGCTGGCTCCTCCTCTTCTTCAATTGGAGGTGTGAAAGGGGCCTCTGTGTCTAAATGCTGTCCGTCGTTCCTGGCGCTGTTCAGCTGAGTCTCGCTACCTTTGGGACTGCCGCTGGCCGCAGAGTTGGACTCTCTTGATCTCGGTGGGAAATGACTGCTTATGACTGTGGATGATGTCTTCCGCCTTGGATTGCTTCCACGTAGGAGTCTGCGAGCCTGTGATTATTATATTATTATTATATTATATTATTATTATTATATATTATATTATTATTATATGTCATTAGTTTGTCAGCGGGACTATAGATGGCAGTACAATCTGGATTGTTAAATAGATAATCATGCACATGGAGTTTTCAGTCAAAATTTAAATAAAACTAATGTACACTAAAAGATGCTTAAAACTATGTAATGTTTTCTACTGTGAGAGTGACTGCAACTGATACAGTACATGTAACATCCATATTATTCAACAAACCATATACAAACAACTCAAATAAAAGAAAAAAATGATTTTTTTTTTAATTTTGCAGATTATTTGACTTTTAATTCAAAGTACCAATGAAAATTATAATCCCATGGAAGAGCTAGGTCTAACTGTTTCAACTATCTGACAAGTGAATATGAGAAAGAATTTGGAGAAGAAGAAGAGTTTGTCTTCCACAACAAATGGACACAAAAAAAAGGGAAAGTGTTGGGAAGGAGTGTGGGACTTGAAACATATTCTCATTATCAGAACACTGCCAATCTCACAAACTAAACTAAAATTGTCCCCATTTAGAATGAGACTAGGTGTTGTTATCACGGAGGCACAGGGTCTGGATGGGTCAAGGAACATTAAATGGTGAAGATCCCTCACACAGTGATGGTTTTAACAAGAAATGACAGAGAAATAACCAATCAAAAAACAGTAAACTAAGGCTTCGTTCACATGCAATGTCTATTTTCTAATTTTTATTTTCTATTTGCGCTATCTTATGATCACGGTCTGTGCCCTGAATATCCCGCCGCGTAATTACTGGCAGCGTGAGCCAGTTACTTATAGTAACTTATAGTAACTGGCTCGCGCTGCCAGTAATTACGCCGCGGGATATTCAGGCCACAGACCGTGATCATAAGACATACCGCAAATAGAAAATAGAATTTAGAAAATAGACATTGCATGTGAACGAAGCCTTATAGACAGAAGATCATATAAAAGTTCCAAAAGAAGGGCAAAAAAGAAAAGAATGTTAAGTAAAAGAGCTGGTTAAAGAGAAATTGACGTAAAATTTTAAGAAAGAAAAATAAGGCAATAACATAAATATAGTAAAAGATAATACAGAGATGGAAAAACAACTAAACAAGAAATACATAATATATGAATCGTTTTTTTTTTATGGAAGGAGTGGGGGAGGGGCGTGGATTGGTAGAAACACGATAATTTTCACAATACATTCAGAGGGGGTATCAACAACAACAGCAACAGCAACAAGGGTCTGAAATATCCACTCAGCATTCCAAGTTTTCTACCTTTCCCACCATCATCATGGTTCCCACCTGACACATAGCAAGACAAGTCATTAGTTTGTCAGCAGGAGTATAGATGGCAGCACAAGCTGGAGTCTGTTATTTACCATCACATTATTATTGAAGCCATCTCTCACAAAATTCAAAACAAAATGAATATTCACTAAAAAGATGCTTTGCAAATTACAAATTCAAAATTTACAAAATCTGGACAAAAATTATGATGTTTGTATTTACCAAAATAATGCTCTGAGATAACAAAAAGCCAAAAATTTAAAAATTCTAACAAGCAATTTGGGTAGAAATCAGAGAGAATGTTTTTGTGATTATTTGCAAATGATAAATGAGGTATATGAATTTTGTGAGAGCATCAATGAATACACACAAGCTAAATATACTCCGTATATGACTCGTCTCCAGACAATTTTGCACCACAACATAAAAACAATAATAAAAAACTTGCCAACAATATTAACTTCCCAAAAAACATGTTTAAATACAACACTGTGAAGTGGAGTTAGAAACAAGATATTGCACAGTATTACATTACCAGACAATTACCACTGTAGTTTACATACAATAAAATGTATGATGTTGAATTATTGTACACAAATGCTATTACAAACAGTTAAGCTGTGAACAACCAGGCTCAGATGTTTACAGAATTGACTCAGTCAGTAGTTTAAAGCACAATCAGCCAATAACTAAGCATATTGTTACAGTTACAGCAACCACCCCAAAGGCAAGTTGGAAACTTGTTAGCGACTTGCTTTGCACCACTTTAATTGACACTGATTATCATTTACCAGTATACCAAATGAATTTGAGCCCAATACCCTAACGAAAAAGTCCTATAGGATCCTATAAGATCCTAAAGGATCCTATAAGATTTTGGGCCAATTTCCTATAGAATCCTATAGGATCTTATAGTATCCTATAGGACTCTTTCGTAAGGGTATGCAGTAATTTTCCGGAGGTTCCTTGTAGCATGAGTCATGTGACCCTTACGTGTTAGTCAGGTGACAGTCATGTGAGAAGTCTTACCTTGGTAGGTGTCTTGGTGGCTACAAAGCTGGAGTATTCACTCTCAATCCTGTCTTTTCTCTCCAGCTTCTTTATGTGGATCTTAGCGCCACCTATTGTGCTATAAAAAAAGTTAAAACATCGGTGAGGGTATGTTTTATTCTCTAATGATGGGTATTGGTGATACTAGTAGAAGCTGTTACATATTAAAGATAAGTCATCATATTTCAGCTTAATTGAGGTTTTTGCCAGGGGGAAAGCAAATATAGGTCTAATATCAAAAAGCTTTATCAAATTGTTTTAGGCATGCTTTCTATTCTTTTCAGACTGCAATATATTTTGATGTTCATGTAGCTCAATTCAATCTTATTTCAGAGGTGCTTTGTAAAACATATCATAACTAATGTTATTCACGTAAATGTTGACCTACTTGAGATTCCAGCATGTGTTTATGTTTTCCATTGCGTAGTTTGTGTCTATGTTCATTGCATCTAAGATCCAGTTCAGTGCACACAGTTGTCTGAACAGGGCCTCCCTGAATAGGAAAATAAATTATTAAGCAAAATCCTTTCTCTTTATAATATCAGATCAATATCATTCATAATGGCACAACTCACAAATTATTAGCTTCTTTTATGCAGTCATAGACAATTGTATCATTCAACATCTTCTTACTCTGTATGTGTGACAATGATTTTTCAATCAATTCTTACGAAATAGCAATTGTAACAATGGAACAAATAGTGTAAAACATCAACTAAATGCCAAACTGAATCATAGCTGCATATATATGGTTGAAACAGGATAAAACAGGTGCTTTCTTAGCTTATTTTTTCTATATTATATTCCTTGGGGAGGAATTTTTATGAAGACTTACTTGGAGTGTGTGGTCAACGTTGTTGGACCGTCATTGAAGATGTTAGTGTGTGTGGCAGTGTAGGGTCTCGGAGGCAGAGTCTTGGACGACTTCTTACTGGCCGCAGACTTGGCACCCGTCCTGGCTGATCGCGGGCTAGGATGCCTGAGAATAACAATAACGAAATATAATAAATAGATATATCTACTTACAGGGTCTTAGTTTGGAACTTTGGCATAAAAATAGACCTGTTAAGACATGTTTTTTTACTTGAATATAAAAGCTAGACATACCAACTTTTTACTTTTTAAAAAGTTTTACTATAATTTAATAGTTACTTAAGACTTTAAAAAACACCAAAATGTTATCTTTACATTTAATTTAAAGTTTGCAAATTGGCACATGTAGGTCTATACATACAAATTCCTTTACGAATTACATTAAAAGCTGCAATGCTACAAGAACTAAAAACGAGACATTTATCAATTTGTCCATATAAATACAACTCCGTACAATCTATCAGTTGACACTGTCACTTACCCAGCAAATGACACTCTGCTCTTGGTGATAGGACTAGGAGCTGGAAGTGAGGGTTCTGGGCTCACATTGCCTTCACCACCATCTTGACTCATAAATCTGGCATAAAAGATTTAACAAAAAATATTACAGTTATTAATCAAGTATACCATAATAACCTAAAACTTACTGGTTAATCTTATGATTATTATGAGTGGTACTCATATAATCTGTAATATAGGACCTTCTTTAAAAAAACATCTTATATTAATAGAGTACTTAATTCATTTGATTAGCTCTGGGTCACAAAACATTAAGGACATTAACATTGGGAGATTAAGAAAGTTGATTATTGAAATCTTGATTACTTTATTGCACAGCTTCACTTTGATATCTTCCAGACAGTAAAATATATTCAATTTATCTTTAGCTTAAAATCAAGTAATATTTCAAAAGCATCTGAGAGACAAGCACCACATAAAAAGCTTCACTCCACGAGGCTCAGCTTACCCAGTAAGCTCCACATCTTCAGCGAGTTCCTCATCTGTCTCTCCGTCGCTGGACGAGTCGTCAGGGTTCCAGTTTAACAACCCAAACTGCCTCTGCTTGCGATTCTCCATCTCCTCTTCTTGAAGCTAAAATATTTGTACAATATTTTAGATAGTTAAATATGTTCTCTGTTGTCTATTGTGCACAGTGATAATGAATAAATTCCATAATATTTCTGAAGAGACAGAAAAACTCTTTAAACAATTTATTATAAACTTCTTTAGAAACAAATAACTTTTCTATCAACATCATTGACATAATTCAAATCAATGACTGCAGTCAGGCCTGGGGGGTTGGGGGTTGGGGGTGCTAAAGAACCACCCTTTTTTGTCAGGGAAAGGTCCATTCTGGGAAACATTTGAGGTAAGCACACAAAAGTTTCTCTGCAAAAGATCCACTTTTTTGGAAAAAGAACCCCACTTTTGAAATTGCTGGCTACGCGTCTGGCACTTTATTAAATACTTAAATACTTCAAATACAACAAGATTTAAAAAAGCATTGTCAGCAATACATATACATTGCAATTGCAAAATGGCCCTTGGTTCTTTATTAATTATTTGACAGACCATAACAATAACCTTACATCTCTTAGCACTTTTAGCCCAAAGTTGAAATGAAATAAACTTCTGAACTTTAGATAATTCAATTTTAATCTATAAATCTGGCTGACAAAACATTTTAACAAACCTTCATCTCCTGCTCATATCTCAGCTTTTCAAACAATCCATGCCCCAGCTTCACATTCCTGATCAGATTTCTAGAACAAAGAACAAAGTATTTACTAAATAATTCATAGAGAACATATCAATACTATCTAACTTAGTCTACTTATTGGAAATTGGTCTGCTTATGAACAACATTTTCTCACTGGAGACATTATTGCAACATTTAATTAAATGTCTGGCATAACATCTAATTATGTAAAATGCACTCCTTTTAGTTTCATAGAACATTTTCTCAAATATGTTTTCCTTTAGATTATAGTATTATATAATTGTCTTCAGAGAGGAATGTTCAGAAACCTACTACGGACCTCTGAGTGAAAAAAAAAAAAAATTCAAGTCTGACGTTGCCTGACTCTTCATTGCTTAACTACCAGCAGATAAAAAAATGATGGTACAAAATCATGAACTTAAAACCTTAACAACAATAATCAATACATTTCAAATATTCACACAAAATTTTCTGTATCTGAAAAAGCCAAGTGTCATTCCAACCAGAAAAAAATAACTGGATATATATATATATATATATAACATTTTAGTTTGACTTATTAAGGTAAAATTAGTGCAACATATTTTTTTTCTTTTTCTACAGCCACTTTATAAGCCAGAAATATTTATTTTGCAAAAGAAGTGCTAAGTTCAGCCCAAACACCTTTGTGGTAATATAAAAAAAAAGGCTTCTTTGACGTATGTTCTATTTTTCTTCACAAATCGTTCATTTAACTACATCATATTAAAATTACATGATAAGTGCTCACAAGTCACCTATTGTATAACCTCCATTAAAAAAACTAAAAAAAAAAACTAAATGTTTGTTTTCACAAAAGCTTTGGCACATTTAACAGGTTATCAAAATATGCTCTCATATATTTGATTGTAAACATTAAATGCACCATATATTGTTTGAAATGAACTTTTAAAAAATTGCCTCGAAGCCCTTTGAGTTGTATGACGTCCATTAAAGAAAAACCCTAAAAATCCACTCTTTTGTTCAAATATTCACTCAAAAGAGATGTTTGCTCAAATGATTACCTCTGCGTCACTAAATATAAAAGACATCGATCTAGACTAAACAGTTATGGTAAAAAGCAACTATGCTTTAAGGACTTACTTAAATTCTAAAAACAAATATTGTGCATTGTGCATTATCCAGCCCTTACTAATGGGAGGCAAATATTTGCTTTTGGAAATGAAATATCAGGTTGTGGTTCTAGCAGTGCTGGTGTGCAAGCTTATATCACAGTGTTTTGTATTTACCAAAATAATCAGATATAAGCCACAATAATTGTTAATGTGGACTGTTTTCCTTTTTTTAAAGTCTATCTCTATGTCTCCATCCTCATTTTCTTCTCTCTCTCTCTCTCTCTCTCTCTCTCTCTCTCTGAGATTTTCTCTCTTTCTTTTTCTCTCTCTGATATTAATTCTCTCTCTCATTGAGATTTTCTCTCTCTTTTTCTCTTTCTCTTTCTGAGATTTTCTCTCTCTCTCTTTCTCTCTGAGATTCTCTCTCCTTCTCTCCTTCTCTCTCTCTCTCTCTCTCATTTCCTCACCTGCCGTGAGCCACTTCCTTGTGCAGGTTATTTAAATCTTTTCTCGTTCTTCTTAACACAAACTTTGCTGGAGTCTGAAAATGAAGGGAAAAATAAATTTAAAAGTCAGAAAAAGTCACCAAAATGTAAAGAAAGATGCCGTAGCAGGTTAAAAGAACGAGATCTATATTGATTAACTTCTATACAAGGAAAACAATGTTTTTTTCTCTGAAGCAAGTAGCAGGTTTTGGTAGAAATTATAGTTATCTTTGTATTACTGTACTTAATATTCACAATAAAAATTCATACAGTGCTGAATAAAAGTGAACATTAAACCCAAATGAAGCAGTCTAACACCCCACTTCCATAGATTAGATCGACCTACTTTGGATCGACCTAACTCCCTGGGGGTTCGCGCTGAATAGCTGTCAGCCGGGCGGACACGAAAGTTAATTGCCCCTTACGGCTTGTAGTTGGCGGGGACGGACACTTAAAGGGGATTATCTGACGGTAGTCTGGTGAGACTCCCCGCGGTGATAGATCGATCTAAAGTTGTGGGAATAGACCCTAAGAAGTAGGAGAAAGGGGGGGGGGGTCGGTATGTCACCCTCAGTTCAAAGTCAGTCAGAACGGCAGTTATAAAGACGTCTTTATTTTGATGTGCCTCGATGCAGAAGAATTCACCCAAGCAGCAACAGTGTAACTTTTCACTTCAGAATTCACAAATGATCCAGTCGGTAAACAATTAACAATTCCTTTCAACATCTCAGCAGTGCAGTAACCTCGTATTGAGAGCACAAACCAGACACTTATATCACGATTCTCTGCTGTTGGGGGGTAAACAAATAATATAAATCAATAAAGAATGGAAAATGAAATATCAAGTATACCGGCCTCTTATGTACTATATACTAGTAGATGTTTTTGTCTATAACCCATGGATTTCATATGACAAATCTATGCTAATTCTCCTTGTTGTCACCGTCTGCTTTTTAATTCTTTTTAATTAAAAAAAATCTATACTTTTTATTGCACTAACTGGAGGAACCAAATTATGCACTTTAAATACCAATAGCATTACTAAACCATGCCAATGATGCTTCACATGGAAAAATGCAATTTACCAACCCAGCCAAGACTGGCGAAGTTTTTAATTTAATATTCACATATTTAGCAAGCAAATTTTATGGAGTTGCTTTCAACCAGTCATAAGATGTCACCACCTTTCTTGTACCATTAACCCATCTCAGTCTTAACAAAGTGTATTGTGAAAGTATGCTACCATGTCCTCAAAACTACTTTTTTTTATCTAAATAACAACTTTGTTTCTAGACTGTGCTGTAAGTGACAATCTCTGTTATTGCTACTTTCAAGGGAAAATGGAAGTCTGCAGTGACTATGAATCCAATGCCAGAATATCAGGTACAATGAAAATATTCTTTTCAAATCACATTTATAAGACTGGTCTATAATTTATTATCCATCCAGACAGATCAGTAAACAGTGGCAATATGTGAAAATTAATTAACAAAAGTTACTGGTTTCTGCTTTCCACTGAATCTGAAACCCATAAAACCCAATAAAATCTGTATCCAATGTTAAACTCAGTGTTAGAAATTAAGGCTGGACCGTCTGCCCAGTGCCGACAACTTTCAAGACGGGCTGATAAGTTTTCCCACCCGTCAGACATTCAATTCAGCTCTTTTCAAGATGGCTGGACTTTCGGTCCAGCAACTAATTTTCCTAAGAGGCAAACACTGGTTAAACGTATTGTTTTTCTTTCTTTTTTTTTTCATTTTTCATTAATAGAACTCACCATAGGTCTGAGAGACTGGGTTTGCTGGCCCTCCTCCTCGCTATCCTCTTCCTCCTCGCTGGACGAGTCCTCATCATCACTCTGAAAAGACGGAAACCCAAACATTTAACAGTTATTATTTATCAATACTACCAGTCATCTTGGGTCTTTTCTATATAATAAAACAAAACTTCAGTCAGCAAATTGGTCTGTACTTTTAGATGAAAAAGGGTCACATTTAGTTCTACATATATACATACAGTCCACTCATTGGTAAATTACTGGTTAAGACTTAGAATTTATTAGCCTAAAGCAATAGGCCCTTAAGGCCGCCCTTTTATTTGTAAAACAGGACTGCTTCAATATTAAATTTAATAAGACTTCTCTAGATTTACCTTAGATCAATGAGATTTTTATTTATTATTATTATTTTTTTTTTTTTATTATTATTATTATTTTTTTTTTTTTTTTTTTTGCTATATTAAGGTCTTTAAATCCTTGTGCACATCTTCTATCAATCATTGACCATAATTCCTAAGATTTGGTTGCAGACTCAAAATTTGACTTTGCAATTGCAACATAGGCAAGCAGTTCATTTTTAACTAAATAGCATCTAGCAGATATCATCTTGGGCAAATCCATGAATTATTCTCAGACTGTTACTTTCACTGGTTTGCAATTTAAATTGGACATCTCCAGCACTGACTAATCTCCCCCTAAACACCATGTCCATTTTCACATATATATGTATATTATGTAACCTATACGCTTGATCCCTTATTCACAAACCAATTACCCATTCATATCAATACAAGATGTTTATCGCAACCATCAGCAATAAAGCTCTGGACTGTACGCAGCTGTATTGATTTCAATCTCAGGTACGTACTGCTAATAACGGTCACTTTCACTGAGAGGATACCGCATTGATTATTGCACCGTCACGCAACGCGGTGCGCAAAATGCAGCTAATAAACACAGTTGGAGCTAGAGTCAAGGAGAAAATGACGGCTATTCAGGCTTCTGCAGCACGCACAGGAAAATCTCTCAAAAGCTTTTAGTCTTGTATAAAAACATCACTACCTCAGTTGCTACCGACTGTACATATTAGCATTTTATATTTTAAGCCTATTTTCTTTCCTGAGATTTACCTCATCTTACAGAAAAATTATTATCTGAGAAATGGAGAAAAAATCAAAATGACAGACAAAAAACAGTGTTAATATGAAATCTAAAATTGGGGTGCGAGACAAAGAAAATTTAGTCTACATTAGATTCATACATGTATCAAAGGTAAACTGTCTGCATTTAATTTTCAAAAGTCATATTTATTAACATCTACATTCCTGCAAGACTAATCATCTCTTCCACTTCAGACTTTAAAAGTGATATAACCCCTCAAATAAAAATTACATTAAGCATCTGATGTTGATATTTCCTACTGAAACATACAGGGAGACATGGCAGTCAATCTTACAGGATCAAAACAATTATTTATATAAATAAATAATTTAATTTCAACTGGTATAAAACATCAAATCCTAGTGCAAGGACAGGTAGAGCAATGATTAACTGGCAGGAGAAAAATTGCTTTGTTTTTCAAACCATTCTTCACTGAAAATTCAACTTGTCGTGAAAATCCTCGATTAAAATGCCTGTTTTTAACATCAAATTTTCTCCCGGACAAGGGTTTTCCCAGCTATAACCATCTAGCCGTCATTTGGATGACCACTATATCACTGGACGGCCTATATATTTTCAAAGACAGCTGGATGGCTTATGGATTTTTTGAAAATATGACGGCTTTAGGCATTCATTGACTCCATGAAAATATGTACTCGTAGGTAGTTACAGGTGGTAATTTTGGGCAGCCTGTACCCCCAAACTATAAAAACCCCTGCTCCTGAATATAACCTACCTCATTCCACTGGCCTAGAGCTGTCAGTATAAGCCTTTTGTTGGACAGATAAATCTCTCCGCCAATGTTCTGATACGGTTTATAGTTCACAGAGCGAAAGCCCTGTTGTGTGAGTTGGCGTATGCGCCTGTTGTAATTTTCCTCGCGTACATTTTGACGTGTGGGGAAGGTGGGATTGTAGACCTCAGCGCTTCGGGCTTGGATTTTTATTCCCTTCTGACTGAGGATGGGGGGAGCTTCTCGGCGGATATACGTCCGGGGATCGTCCCTTCCTTTAGGCATATTGCTCACGACAATTTATTCTGTTTACTGAAACAGAAAATAAAATTATCTTCAGAACTACATATATGAACTGTATATATAGTGAGAGACATTCATTAATTGGCAGATCTGAGACGTGTGTGTGTGTGTGTGTGTGTGTGAGAGTTTGTCCCTGGATCCACTAGTATAGATCATATTATATTGCTGCATCCAGTTCCCATTAGGGGACATTAACATGTAGACTTTGACATCCTATTTTTGTGCTCTTCTTACTAGATTAATTAAACTAGAGTCTACAAGGTAGAAGAAAAGTAAATAGTATAAGACATGTTGTTACATTACATCTCAGTCTTTCTATGATGATACTGAGATATGTGTATAAAACTTAGCCCAGTAAGAATAATCTATTCGGTACTTTTGTAGTATACCCCCCCACCCTGTAACTTTCTGTAACTTTCACCTTTCAAACAGTTTTTTACATTTTCTTGTTCAGCTATGTCAAAGCTGTTGAAATAAAATGCTTTTGTAATTACCTGTGGACTTTTCATTAGTTTTAATCACGTTTAATCCAGCCCATTGAAATACAATGTTAGAATCTTCAATTTACACCCGCAGTCAATAACTTGCCGCGTTTTCGTTGGCTACCTCTAAGGTAATTTTATGTGAACAAGTAGCTCATAATAATTTCACAGAGGAAGTCCAAGTATACAATATATCAATCTTATGTTCACATAAAATAAGTTAGAGTTAGCCAACGAAAACGCTGCAAGTTATTGACTGCAGATACATTGTAAATTTTCACATTGTATTTCAATGGGGTGGATTAAACGTGCTTAAAACTAATAAAAAGTCCACAGGTAATTACAAAAACGTTTTATTTCAACAGCTTTGACATAGGTGAAAAAGACAAAGTAAAAAAATGTTTGAAAAATGAAAGTTTCAGGAAGTTACAGGGTGGGGGGGTATACTACAAAAGATCATGTTTGTGCCGCGAACCTTTTACTTGTAATACAGTTGTGGATATATTAACACGTCCGTCAAACTTTAAACACATTTAGGGCAGCCACACGGACAAGTCGTAAGTGCCGAAATGGGCTGACTATTTTCTAGTATTTATACCTAAAGATGTAGTTACGTGAGATAGGCACGCTTACTACTATTACTACATGTAGTCCCCATGTTAATATCAGTAACTTGCGTTACGAGAGAGAGAGAGAGAGAGAAAGAGAGAGAGAGAGATTATCATAAACTTATCTTGCCGTTAAACACTTACCCTTGTCATTTTTGGGTCTATATAATCCATAGGTAAGTAAAATCGCAAGACGCAACTTCTACTCTACTGATATCAACGTAAGCTTACGCGAGCTGCCATTGCTTTCTATGCTCTTCCAATCAACTAGCAAAACCCCCATCAATTTAAAAATCATTCATCTATTTTTTACTCCATTAAAATGTAATCTGATGCCAAAGAGACACTCAAAATTGCTTTTAGTACATATTAGACATTGCAAAAATGTAATGTTTGCGGAAGGTAAAGTCAACAATGAAAAATTTAAACGTGCAGAGGGGGTAACCCATTTACTGTAACAGCGCGTAAATAAACCATGACGTCGCATAGCTACCAGGTGACCCCAGTGCAAAACACTTGATTGTGTCAGCACAGAGTGCGCGTTGTTTCGGGGGAGGGGGTGTCTGTTGTACAAGTTTTACTGATTTGCTGAGCAAACTAAAATTTAGTAAACTGCTTAAATTTAGAGTAGACAGTTTGGAGAAGATATTCAGAGACATTTAAATGACGTAGTACCTCTGTACATGCTGGATCTACCATTTTTAAAGTCCCGCGACCGCTCTGGCTACTTTTGTGAAGCACGCTCTTCCGGGCGGTGTCTTATATAGTTACAAATAATTTGTATTTACACACTGTCACTATTTTTAAAGCAATCTCCAGGTTAAAATCGCTTGTTTTAATGCGATATTTCAATGTAAACAGAACGCGTTCTTTTTATTTTCAAATGTGAGGTTCATGTCACATTTAGGCCCTAGCTCCTATGGGCCTAATTTTTTTTTTTTTTTTTTTTTTTAGCCAGATGCCATTTCTTATAGGGCCTATCTCCTTGATAAAAAATGTGATGTATGACGTGGTTGATAGCTTTCAAACGATCTCTAATTTTACTTTTGAAGTTAGAAATTTTATAGGCCCTACTTTATCTCTCTGCACGTCTACCGGGGACACATGAAGGCCTATCTGGGTTGCGCTGTCTCTTAAATTATTTTCACCTATTCATACAATAGCTGACCTACACAAAGGCGGATCCAGCTTTATTGCTGACAGTCTTCTAAATTATATTCTATTGTTGATCCAACCTCCATTTTTGGCCGTTTCGACAGAAAAAAATTATAGCCTACCCGTCAATGAAGCTTAAACTTAAAAAATTGCGATCACCTTCCGGAAATACAGTAGACGGCTACAGTTTTGGAATTTAGAGCATGTTTTACAATGTTGTAAAATTGGTACTTGAAAAATTTGAGAAAAAATACTATTGAAGATTATTGTTCCACAAAGCGTCCGATGGATGACGTGAAAGTGACACCCCGGTGGCGACTGTTGTGACAACAGGCAGTGTCCAAAAGTGCGTCTGGGAGAGTTTTGTAGATCACAGAATGTGGTAGAGAAGACGACACATTCAACGTTCCCACCGCCACCAATGCAGAGAAAATACAGTGGAGAGCAGTCATACAAAATACGGCGAACTTATCAGAAAAAAAATATGCATTTGTACAAATAGAATAAGATACAAAGCAATGAGATAACGTGAAAAACAAATTAAATAGAAGGCCGACATCAAAGGCGTCAGGGTCACAAATGGGCTTATATACCGGAAGTAATCGCCATGAAAAAATATTTTAAAATTTATAAAAAATGAAAGCCATGTAGTTAAGATAAAATTTTCATTAATGTATTTCGTTCCATTTCAGATAGGCTTACAGCTTAGGCCCTACCTGTTACGTGTTATCGTCGGTTCACGCCACAGAGGCAAAGCAATTATGATAGTTCTTTTTAAAGAAACTATTTCATTTGCACTAAAATTTCAGGTTTTATTTAGTAAAAATGCACTTTGAATTCAAAGCCATCATAATGCTTCTTATTAACACCATTTTATGTCAATGTGCAGGTAAATAAAAGTTGAGCAGTTTTAAAATTACGACAATTGGCAAAGGTTTTCTTTTCTTTCCGCCCCCCCACCTTTTTTTTTTTTTTAGTATTTTCAGCATTGCGTATGTTTCTGCACACATTTAGTCTACATGTAGTTAGTGCCATTGACATTATCTAAAATAGTTTATATTCAGTCGTCCATCTTTTTCATTTTCTATTTATTTTTATGCTTACTTTCTTTATTCTCTTGGGACTCACGTGAGAGTAATAACACCTATTGATCAATCAATTAAGAGGGGATCGGAAGCAGTATTGTGCTTTTATGATCTCTTATTCAGATAAAGAGTAAAAAAAGTTTATTGTCTTCTGAACTATATATAGAAAGACATGCATTGTTTGTGTGTGTGCGTGTGCGTGTGTGTGCGTGTGCGTGTGTGTGTGTGTGTAGGCCTAAATACCCTAAGCCCAATTGCATTATTTGAAGGTTGTCTGGTAAGACGTTAAAGAGCACAATGGGACGAATTTAGTTTTAGAAAGCCCCTATGAAATGGGAATCATCAAGAAACATTCAAATGTGTAAAATCTGATGCGCTTTTAGGCCCGTGACCGGGGGGGGGGTGGGGGGTGGTGGGGGGGGGGTTCGAAAGAACCACCCTTTTTGCTGGGAAAATGTCCACTCTGGGTAAAATTTGAACTATGTATTTTATGGTAAAATGTCCACTTTTTCAGAAAACGACCCTCCCCCCACCTCTGAAATTGCTAGCTACGGGCCTGGCTTTCCATTCAAGCAATTGTGACGAGGTGAGTTTTGAGGAAAAAAACATACTTGGCAAATAAATCCGCCGAGAATGTTCCTTTTTTTTTCGGCTGAACGCTGTTTACAGGCGGTATAACTTGGGCCTATAGCTGGGAAGCTACGGAATCAACATCAAGATTGCTCGCTTTTATTGAGTACCCGGAACGATCCATTTTCAGATGATTTCAGATGTTTTTACTTTCATTTTGTTTTACAATGACACTACGTTGAGTTCACACTTCAATGGCGGTTTTTTTTAGTTTTGAGTATGACTTTGTTTTCAGCTGAGATTATCTTTGGCAACATCTAACATGACGTTAAAGAGCACAATGGCACTCATTTAGTTTTAGAAAGCCCTTAAGAAATGGGAATCATTAAGAAAAGTTCAAATGTGTTACAGCTGGTGCGCTTTCGAATCAAGCAATTTCGACGATGTGAATTTTGATAAAAAGCATATTTGGCAGATAATTAATCCGACAACATTTCTTTTTTTTTCCTGCTGAACACGGTATACAGGCAGTATAACTTGGTCTTATAGCTGGAAGGCAATGATTCAATATCAAGTTTGCTCGCTTTTATTGATAGGAGTACCTGGAACCTTCCATTTTCAGATGATTTCGGATCTATAAGTATTTGACGGGCATTCTCGATTGTGTTTTGAACGTTTAGTTTTTTAAGTCGGATGATGATCCTTAAGGATAACAGCGTGTAGAGCAGGATGCTACCCTCTATCGGAAGGAGCAATGGCGCTCAAGAACTTCATGTACACGATGTTGAGGATTCTCCCTCACGGGGTTTTGTTTTACATATAAACGTGACAAAAAATTAAGATTTACAGATTCTAACTAGTCTTTTGTATCCAAAGGCATTCAGACGGTTTTTTAGTCTTAAATCGCGGATATAGGCCTACTATCAAAAAGGACTATTTTTTTCAGTGGAGCAAAGTTTGTTAATAGCTTAATTTGTGCACATGTGCTTATTAATTAAAAAAAGGCAGATGTCGTTGATCTTATGATAGTCTTCACCACAATACACAATGTAAAATTGAAAATAATGTACATGAAATGAGCACTTCATCCTGAATACCGCCTCTGAGTGCATATTATAAATATTACATGTGCGTTTGAGTGTAACGAATTAGAACATAATATTCATTCAACGGTAGTCATGACACGAATTAAAGAGCAGCTCCAAAATATGAAAAGTCAAAATATCTGAGATATCCTGCAGCTACATGTACATGAAGGACTGGCATTGGGCCACAGCTTGAGGACCCAAGACAACGGAACGGGTGCGATATTATGGGCGACAGTTGTCTCTAATAAGCAGGGGCGGATCCAGAGATATTTTCTGACAGTCTTCCAAATTATCTTTGTTAATTCGTCCTCAATTTTTGACCGTCTTCCGACAGAAAATATTAGATACCCGTCAATGTAAACTTAAAAATTTGACCGTCTTCCGGAAGACCCAGAAGACGGCCTAAATCCGCCCCTGTATAAGTGCCTTAATTTAGAAATGATTTCACAACCGGCTTATACCTAAGTACAGGGTCGATTGCGTTCAATTTTTTAAACCTGTCTCTCAATATAATATTACATAGTGATAAATAGAAGATGTCATCATTATTAAATGAAATATAATCTGTATTTTTACATTAGCTTGTAGCTACTGCTCAATAAAAAAGCTTATTTAAAAAGCAGTATGAATCATGCGACAAAGTATGGTGTGAGTGTAAACAAAAAAATCCCCTTCTCTATTTTTGCACTACTGACGTCACTGCTTTGTCAACATTAAAGACGCATAGCTCTAGCAAATCGAAAAAGAGCTTTTCGAAAATGGTGGGTATTCATCCCTAAAAATTCAATCTGACAAGAGTATTCCATGTGCATCCAAGCCCATAAGTGTGGCAGAGTTAAACATGTAAGGCAATCGTTCGGAAGGAACCAGCAATAACAGAAAGCGTCATATTAGAGAAATATGTGGAGTCGGGATGGCAGGAGAACTACGCAGTGCAACACCATTTACAGAACCATCCTCTGCAGGTGCCAGGCGGGAGTACATGCACTATGCCGGTTTTGAAGAAGATGAACAGGACGCATTTCTTTTCCTGGCAGCACCACTCGACGGATATGACCTGGAAAGAAGGCTGAGCGAAATCCGAAATTTTCGTGAGTTGTATCCCGGGGCTTCCCAGTGCAGTGGAAACATAGGCTATGAAGTAATGGTGTACAATAAAAACGAGCTTCTTGGTCAAGTCTCCTCATTCATTAAAGTACACCGTAAAAAGAGACGTATAGTCATCTTGTTTGTAGGCTCCGGGGGACCAGACGGGCAGGTCACACTGGCGGGAGAAAACTGTCCCCTGAAGGAGTACGTTGACAACGTGGACGATGTGGCTATCAACCTTCACCCAGCCGTGCCTATCGATCTGATCAACGCCTTGTGTTACGCCCATTTGGTGTCCACAGCTCGAGGCCCGTCTGTTAATATTATACATCTAAGTAACAGAGATCATCCCAACATTCATTCTTGCTCGTATTATGACGGAGATTTCAGGTCCCACATGCCAAAATGGTGCATACTAGAGCTACAAAGTTTTGCAAAGGCTGCTAAAGATAAACAAGTAAGTTAGAGAATGATTAATGTAGTTCATTAGTATTTCAGTATTAAGATTTAAGATACCACGTATCGGTAAGTCATAATATATTAGTGACCTCCACAGCTCTCTCTCTCTCTCTCTCTCTCTCTCTCTCTCTCTCTCAGCGGATCTGAGGTACGACGCCATCGCTGTCAATACTAACAAAAATTGAAAAAAAAAACCAGATATATTTTTGCCATTTTGAAATTAATTACTGAAGATAATATCTAACTTTCGATTGGAATGGATGTCCGCTATTAACCGTAATCTGAATCCCCATTAGGCCTACTTTGTTCATGAGACATTCATCCCATATACTAACCCCAATACTTGTACGTGTATGTAATAACCCAGACCTGTACTAATTATAATATTGTGCGACCCTGGACTTTCATTCCTAGGAGTATCATTCCTGGCATAATGGGAACATTTAATTCCCATCTCTCTCTCTCTCTCTATTATATATGCAGTAAATTAGTATAAGTAGAAAGGCTTATCGACGTAAATAAAATAAGACCTCCGATGTATCAATTACCCTTTTACCTTATAATTCAGCGTTTATTATTATATTTTATTTTACAGTATATATATGTGCCGCTGTCGATCGAGGAGACGTCACAGCCCACGGAAAGAGGATTTGCGCTTGCACTGTTTCCAGATACTATTGACGAACGTTTCAAGTGTGAAACCTGCAAATTGGTGATGAGAGATGCGGTGCAAGCCCCATGTGGACACAGACACTGTGAGACGTGTCTAGATGACTTCATCAGGTAACAGGAAGTATTTATATACCTGTCTGTCTGTCAGTCACTGTGTCTGCATACAAGTACTTGGCTTATGTTTATTTATTCATATTAGTCTTTGCATTTATGCATGTCGACCTTTTTGTCACTGCGCCTGTCTATCGGTCTTTGTTACACTGTTTCAGTCAGTTTACCTGTCTGTCGTGTGTATAGGTGGTCTTTGTGAGTAAGTATATCAAACATACTCCTCACTCCTACTGTCTGCCACTCTGCCTGGTAATTTGTCCATTAACTGTTTCAGATCCAGCGATGGTCGGCGCTGTTCGGCCTGTCCAGAAGGCGCAGAAGGCGGTGAAATTCAGGTATTGAACGCTTCTATTATTGCAAATATACATTTTGTGCCCAGGAGCGGGTGATAATCGTTATTGTATTTTTGTAATAGAAGCATGGAAATTGCACACGTAATTACTAGCATTTTTAATTGGAAAGAGCTCGTGGTGACCACCGGTGACGTTTTTTTTTTTTGTTTGTTTGTTTTTTTTTGTTTTTTTTTTCAAGTCGGCCGCTGAAAGCATAACTTGCCACATAAAATGGTCAACAAATTATTTCAATATGCATGCTTTGACCATAGGTGACTTATTTCCCAAAATGACCCACAAATGCACAGTTGCCCAATTAATGTGGTTACTGAAGTTTTCTTTATGAAAGCATGAAATGAAAAATGTCCATCACAGATGCGACAATAAAACAACTCAAAATAAAGATTTTAAAAGTTTTAGTTTGATGCCTGCACAAGACGAAACCACTCGGATAAGACGTTTTGAATCACTGAATATAAAAAGTATTATGTTTGCTTATGTAATAGAATTTATTGCGGCATTTACCGAGTCACACCCGTATTACGGAAATGCAAACGTGAGGCAACTTTAAGTAGTGTGCATTCACGGCATTGAAATCCTGGTGCAGTGTGTATGCATGGCATTTCTTTTTAAAAAAAATAATAACTGTTTCAGATATTTCCGGATGATGGAGTGAGATATGACATTTATACATTGAGGGTAGTTTGTGACCAAGGTGGCTGTGTATGGACGGGGTGCTTGCGTGACTACCAGGAGGTTGGTGCCTTTTTATTATATAAAGATTTTTTTTTTATTTTAACGTATTATAAAGCGCTACTACATTGTGCTTCTAAACATTTCAACTCCTCTCCAATAATAATACTAATAAAATAATATAAAAAAAAACTGGTTCCATTTATAGCGCTCTTCGTGATCTGTTATCCACTTTGCCTCGGTCGTGGATTCTTTATTCGTCTTGCTCTAATCATTTTCAACAGTCTACGTCGCAAGCAAGTGGAGAGACTTTCAAATTAACTATCGGGTTTATAGTTTTGTAACTATGGATATAGCGGATTTGGCCAGTTCTCCTCTGGATATGTTAAGCAAAATACGTTCCGTTATAGCACACGTTCGCCGTGATCAACCCGTTGATTCACCAAGATTGGCTATAACACGAACAACTCTTCTCTAAAAATCTCTGTCGATTGTACATGTATTTACTGTTTATTATTTTTCAGAATCATGAGAGGTCATGTCCTTAAAGACAATCCGCCATTCCTGATGCCAAGACCAGAGCGTGGTCGGACAGAGGCGCAGCAAGGATGGAACGATTCATCGTCAGGTCTAATATACAGACTACTTCCGACATGTCTGGATACTTGACGGCAAAATCACAGACTAAATTTTATAACTTCCCAGAAAGCAAGGATTCTCTGGGCCGATGTTGCTCTTCAGCAACGACGTTAAGACGCCATGTCGCTGGTGAGCAAACGCCAGGCAGATTACTACCCTCTACCAGGGACGCAAATTAATTATGTGCATTTTTCTTCAGTAAAAAATGCTGTTGTGAATTAGCTAGGCATGTGAGACGCCAATCTGTGACTCTGGCAGATAACAGCACCGCTTGAGTTTAATATAATCTTTAAAGAGAATGATTAAAAGTGTAGTAAATAATAATTAAATGGAATTTTCATTTCATTCTGTTAAACGGTAGTAATCGTATCTTTTGTTATGCTATTGTTTTACGTATTATCGGTGTGGCTTGCTTATTATTTGTTTCATTGGCCCCTTCTGTAGATAAGTTATTCAGCCTGTAAATCTGTTATGATTACACAAGAGATTTTAAAGCATCATTCAGAATTTTCATTATTTATCATTAGCTTTTATTTGTTGACTCGGATATCGTTATCTTATTTGAACTAATGCATTATTTGAATTACCAAAGATCTAAGCTAAAAGATAATCATGTGTTAGATTTCTTTTCTTTTTGCGAAGGGTCAGGCCTGTTATTGACATGTTTTAGGGTTTTTCTTTGACAAAGAAATGTTAACAGCTTTCAGCAGTATGTGAAAGGTATTATTGCCTGGAATATAAATTTTTTTGTCTTTAGAAATCCATTAAATACGAATTAACCTATGATATCTTCAAGCAAAGATTTTTTTCTAATTATGATTGGTAGAATGTCCCAACTAGAAATAATTTTCCCCATGACGGAAGAGGCTGACCTGTCTGTGAATGGTCCTCTATAGCGAATCATAAATAAACTAGGATAAAGGGCCCGTTCTTGATTCAAATAAATTAGCCCTGAGATTAATAGCCTTTAAGCTAGCTTCCTGGACAATAAAACACCTTATATCTATATACTGCATATATCTCAATTATTGGTTAACTGTAATTGAGGTCAGCTCTACAATCGATCTCTACAATCGATCTCTACAAATATATTCATTGTGCGGTATATGTGAAGATCAAGTTGTCGACCATACAAAGATTTTGTTGCCATACTAAGATTTATTTCATTTAATAATTAATTCAAGAATACAGAAATCACAGGTAGTTCAAAGTGCGTCGAACCTGCCCCTTCCAAGGAAGAAGGAATTGCCCCCCCCCCCACCCCCCACCACCACCACCACCAAACGGAGAGAAAAAAAAACACTTTCTGCTCACATCATGACGCATATACTACTGTAAACACCTTAATCAATGTTCATTTGATATCTCTCACCCCGGGTTAAAACTGGGTTAACTCCGGGTGAAAAAAGGGAAACATCGACACTCCTGATCCCGCCTTTGATATTATTATTCAATTGATTATTACTTTGTGCAACCCGCATATTTGAAGCGGTGATTGTAGTGTTTTGTCTCCAGCGCTGTTCCGTGTTTTTTTTTCTTTCACTAGTAGCCTGTTACATAAATGTCGAAACTGTGATTTTGTATAGTATTTTAGTGGGGTCCTGGTGTCAGGGAGTAGGTTGTTTCCATGATGGTTAGTTTGAGAATGTTTAGTGAATTTCTTCAACATAGAATCTATTTTTGCCGTGCTCAATGACATGAGATAAATAATTGTCACTATGTTCATATAATCCATTGGGTGTGAACAATAGAAATGTTTGAACAATCATTTTTTTAACTTGTTTTAACTTATTAAAATATGTTTTCGTTTGGAGAAAAAAAAGCGTTATTTGGAACTTAAGAGTCGATGTGTGTCATTCCATTTATCCACTTTAAGCTTAATTTACAAGGTATTTGCCGCACATGTGATTTTAGACCCTTGGATTTGGCGACGGTCCCATTTTACTTTTCAATATCCAACCCGGAAGAAAATACGAGATGTTAACCTCAGCTGTTGCTACTTTATACAAATTTCTGATGACAGAAAGCGATAAATCTGTCTTTTTTAATTGAAAATGTCAAAATGTATGCGTTACTAGTGCGGGGCAAAGTAATGAAGGTTAAGATTATTTTTAATTGGTAACGAAATATTAAAATTTACCATTTTGGATACTATTCGTACTTTATTCAAACTAACAAATAATTAGACTGCACTAAAGGGATATTACTGGATGTATGTTTATTTTACTGACACAATTTTCCTCAACCTCGAGTGTATTTTTCACAATGCCTGGTAACGAAGGATTTGCAAATTACTCGCTATGAATATCAAGTTTTGCCGCGCTTCGTTCAGAACATTTGACTGTGTCCATATTTTCATGCTAATAAAGGATTAAATTTAATTGACGATTTTATCAATGATTAAAATATTACAAAAAAACATCAAATGCAGAAACTTTTTATAATATGAAAAATCAGGCGACACTCTTATATAAAAGTAGGCACAAGCTATTTATTACGTTATTTGAGGTAAACATTTAACATATTTTCTGAGACTGAAAACATCATACCCGGTTCCTGACAAGCTGCAGATCTTCTACTTTAATAAAAATGAACTAGATCGATTGGAGAATGTGAGATAGAGCTGCGAGCGACAGTAATACATTTTTAAAATTGATGTTTTTTTGTGTAAGGACAGATAAATTTAATAATTATTAATTCTATTTTTTTTTTTTTTTTTTTTTGAATTACTAGAATGATGGTCGTTTAGTTCCACTTGGACAAAAATTCTTACGCTCGTTTCTTTTAAATGAAATAAAAAAAATTAAATGCACCAACATATTGAGAATGAGCACTGGTAAAAATCTCATTCTGATTTGATAAATATTCGTTTTAGTGCCAGGATCCAGTGATCAAATACATGTACATTTTTCTTAAACGGGCATACAAAGTACTTGTGTTTTAGACGGAAATTATGCGCAAGAACAGCACTTTCACAGCATCAAACACTACAAATAAACAATCTAATTCAAATTTAACGTGTAACATGCGCCCAGACGCAGAAAATTCAAATAAAGAACTAAAAAAATCGCATTCACATCCTGCGTGCCACGTGATTCAGATACTAGCATGTGAGTGAACGGGCGGGAAAAAGTGTGGGAAAACTGTTCAACCTACTTTCCATCGGTGAAGGCCGAGTAGACAGGCATACCACGTGCCCCAATTAAACAAGTCAATGCAGCGGAAGATGCGAAGAAAAAACTTTTTAACGCATAAGAGGGACAAATAGAAGAAGGAAGAACGACACGGGACCTTCCACTGAGACAAGGCGCCACACTGGTTATAGGAAGCCCTGATAGTATTTGTAGTAAAGGTGCGCGCGCAGTGAATGAATTGCGCGAACCGTTTTCACTGGATCCTGGCACTAAAACTAATATTTATCAAATCAGAATCAGATTTTTAGCAGTAAAACTGAACGAGAAGAACTTCTTGGACTTATTATGTCCAAGGAAGAACGGACAAAAAACGAAGTTGAAAGCACGTTTTGAGGAATAATATACGCATAAAATGGTGCTGATTATTTAAAATAATTTTAGACGCCAATGTCATCTCAATAACCATGATAGCACCCTCTCTCGGTTTTTATGCCGCTTTAAAAGAAACGATTATTGCGAACTGTAAGCGTAATATAAATGATATTATGGCATTTGTATAAACTTCATTTAATACGAAGGTTAATAATTATAGGTTTCTAATTCGTTGCTTTGCACTGGCGTGTTTTTTATGATATTGGTTTCTTGCCTTTGTTATTGTTTTTTATGATATTGGTTTCTTGCCTTTGTTATTTTTTTAAATACACTCTACCTCTCTGGCCTTGCTTCTTTAAAAGGCTATTTATATGGCCTTACAGTGCCTGGGGCAATTCCACAGTGGACATTAGAAATGGAAAAATTACTCAACATTAAAACCGCCAAAGTGTGAACCGCTTTAGCTCTCGTCGTGCACCATACGGCATTTCTTGGCTTTCTTCGTCCCAAATGTGCCCATGGTGCTGGGCTAACTTATTCCCAGATTTGACCCATGTTAGTGTGCATCGAAAAGCCCAGACAACCAAATAATTATTTTTTAGGGTTTAGGTTATTTATTTTTAAGGTAATGCCATAATTCAAAAAGAAACAAGTTTTAGGGGCATTTTGTTAACATTGTGCTGTAGGCTTCACTAAGCGCCCCCCATCAAGAAGTTTTATAAACGTCATAATGTCAGTTGAATTAGGCCTAGAAATTTCACAATAATCTTTTCCTAACAAGGGATTATTATAGGTCCTAATCATAGCCTAATATTTATTAAATCAGACATACTTTTTAACAGTTGAATGACCTGTAAAATTTCATGGTCTGTACAGTAATTTTGATTAAATTAACAGGCCTAAGACGGGGGCATGTCGGTAGGTACTGGGAACAGGAAAACGAATTGCTATTGTCCTTTGACTTTTTTATTCCTGCTATGTCCAACGTCAACTACATAAAATTCCTTTTTTATTACTCGCTTTTGCATGCTGTATCGCTACTAGTACTCTTTGTGATACCAATAAGTATAGAAAAAATTACACGAACATATGCTGTATATCGACTTTTATTGATATGTAAATGCAGTCTTTTTCTTATCAAAAGTAAGTTAGTTACAATAACAGGTTAAGTAATTCAAAGCAAATTACAATGTACAACTATCCATAAAAACTGTCATTACCCCTGAATGACATGCGAGCTCAAAAAAAAAAATTGACATCAAAGTGAAGGCAAAACAATTCCTTGGTTAATTAAAAAAAATTATAAACTAATTAGGCATTACAAATCTAGTAAATATCTCTATACAGATTTTGATAAGTTTTTTTACATATGTACAGTTATACATAAAATATGCTATTATCCCCGAATTGCATTCCAGCAAAGTAAAGAATGTACACATAACAGTAAGGGCAAAACAATTCATTATTTGTATACAACTTTAAAAATAACATGGAAGTATTGTTTTACAAATTTTGATACACAGACCGTTACAGTATGCAGAGGGGTGATTTAGGGGGGTGGCATTTAGGGGGTTGGGGCCCGTCTTTCGATTTCTGAAAAAAATCATACCAATGGTCCCCTCTTTAACTTCATAGCAGAATCTCCCATAGCTCAACATCGGCCCAGCGAAGCCATGCAATCCGGGCACCTCTAATGCATACCGTTAACCTGTAATGTTTCCGTTTAGTATTCAGATATGTCCAATGAAGTCTTCTTTAAGGACCCGACTATGGTTTCATCTTTTTTATATCAGAGCTGGGCCTAATACTACACTGTAGTATATACAGTATGTAAGCTCAAAACTTGCATAATTAATCCTGTCTTCCGTAGATTTGGCAATTCAGAAAGGGGTACCTGCGGAGAGCAGCTACACTGTAAATGTACACTACACTACAGCTACGCTGAAAATGTACACTACACTACACTACCCTTTTCCAAGACTTTGGGTGATACAATAAGGGTTAAGTTAAAGCTTAAGTATTCGGCCATAACAGATTATTTCATATAGGAATGTCTCATAGGAATGTCTAAAACTGATGTGAACAAAATGTAGGGCAGTTACCATGAGATCAGCTTTAACCTATAGGGAGCTTCAATCTACAGTTGCCCGTATAACCATCACGTCATCCTTGACGTAGGTAGTTTTTGTGTGGCCATATAACTCGCGGAGTGACACGAATTTTGGATCTCCTGCAACGACTTGCATGTCTGACATTGGCCGCTTGGAAATTGATGGGTCGGGTATGAACTTGTTAGTGATATCTGCCGGATCTGTGTCCTTCTGGTCAACTAACGAAATGGACATGCTTTGACCGAATGGCCAATCGAGCTGATCATCAAACTGGCCGGGCATTAGTACGAAATAAATGCTAACATGAGTTCCCTTTCCAGTTTCGGAACCATTCAAGAAGATACGACAGCACATTTTGTACCCGCGGGGACTGGTGTAGAACGAGGGCGAGTCAAGACTGGTGAGACGACCACTAATGGAATCCTGACGTTTGCGAAAAAAGTCTGTAATCTTCCAATCCAAAAGACCGAACTTGTTGTCAAGTTCTTCCGATGCTGAGACTGTCATTCGTTTAAAAGTCGTCAATAGCTTTTCCTCTTCTTTCCTAAAACATTCAGGTACATGGATTTGCTTCTTTAGATCCGGCGGTCTTAAACCATCTTTCATGAAAATTGTTTGTTCGTGCCTCTCTGCGCCTCTGTCCGACCCCTCTCTGAGCTCGGCATCGGGGATGGTGGATTGTCTTGTCCGACAAGACTTTTCATGAATCTACAGAAAAAATGATAAACAGAATATTGGCAGAATTTTCCGGAGAAGAGTTGTTCGTGTTATTGTCAATCCTGGTGAGTCTATGGGCAGGTACCATGTTTTACTAAACATTTCCAGAAGAAAACAAATGAAATGTACCTAACCCATAGTTGCAAAACGTTACCCCGAAAGTTAACTCAAATTTATATTTAGACCATAAGGCGTAGGCTACTGGAAATAGTTAGAAAAAGACGAATGACAAAAACTCCTGAGACATAAGCAAACTGCTAACAGATTGCGGTGAGCGAAGCAGTTGGAATCAAAAGGTGTGATTTTTGGTAAGCACAATAAAAAGTGCTTAACGGACGTTAAAATCAAAATCCTATGTAATAAGAGGACGCCAACCTCCTGGTAGTCTTGCAAACGTCCAGTCCATATACAGCCATTTTGGTCA
The DNA here is from genome assembly GCF_001039355.2 of Lingula anatina. The sequence goes on from NW_019775247.1 coordinate 268,740, forward strand.
CACACTATCTTCAGTAAATTCAGTTCAAGTCTCATAGCGTTATCCGGAAATATCTGAAAGATGTGCAATTGAAAAATTAATTTAAAAGGGACGGTGAAGTCACAAACTCCCATCAGAAGAACGTCAATCATGTGACAAATCTTATAATCAATGAGGTGAACAATTAGAGACGAACATACACTTCTAGAAATTACCCGCGTTTACTAATATGTAATACACATAATACTAACGGTCGGGATAGATTCATACAATATTGGTCAAAAAGATTGTCCCCCTTCCAGCATCACGTGGTCTTTCATTTATCATTGATCACATCACAGGTGGAAATTGTTATAAATAGTGATTTTCATTCCAGATGCCATAACTAACATGATTATTGGAACAGGAAATACAAACTTGCGGTGAATATCAATATTAAATACCATTTATTCACATTTATAACATGTACCCCCTCAAATCTGACGTTTGACTGTGCTTTCCACAGAGGTAAAGATATGTCCATTTTATTACAAAAGACACCACCAAATGTCACCAAACTTGCACACATTTAGCATTAGGGTGTGCTCGTTAAAGGTCACGAGTCTATTATAGCGTGTGTCTACCGCGTACTGTAATTATATCCTGTAGACGGCGCGGCCTGCCTTCAACAAGGATAACAATTATGTTTTGTGGAATATTGTCGCATTCTTCCCAAAGGGCTTGGAAGAGTTGGTCCAGATCATTAGAAGCTTGGTTCTCCTTTGCATTGTCCACTTTAATTCATGCCGCAGATGCTTGGCATGGTTAATATCAAGGCTCAAAGATGGTTGCTCCATCCTCTGAACAATGGGTTTCTGCAACACTCAATCACTCAGCAGACGAGAATTGTGTGCAAGTACAGTTTCGCGATGACGCCAGCAGTATCCCTGAAATCACCTCTTGCAAATGAAGTGAGATATTTGTTAAGAATGTTTCAGTGAATTGCCCCAATAACGTTCTTTTCCGGGCAGAACAATTTACTAAAATAATGAGCTTGGAATGCTCCCCAAACGTGGATTGACCTGACACCTCAAATGATATTCTCCTGCACACACCTTCCAAACGGCATTCTGCAACATGTCTACGGGTCCTAATTTGACCATCGAAGGCATACAAGAAATACCTTGATTCCTCAGTAAAATCAGCTTGTTCCTACTGAAGGTTGACCAAGTTCCAGTAGTTCTGGTGTCACTGAGCCTAACATTCGCAACTGATACCTGATTCCATCTACAAGAGGGGACTTCAGGGGTGATCCAGACTTCATCATGACAGCAAAATTGCCCACAGTTTTCGTCTGGTGAGTGATTTGTTGGAGAAACCCAATATTCTGAGGCGGAGAAACCATCTTCGAGTCCTGTTAAAACCTCTGAGACTGAGCACTCGTGGCATGGATTGAAGCGAAGCGTGCAATCCAGAGGAGAACCAAACTCCAAATATTCAGAACCAATTCCGCCAACCTTTTATGGAAACATGGGACAATATCCGACAAAACAGAATTGTTTCCCTCGTTGAAGGCAGCGGCGCCGTCTACAGGTGGTAATTACAGTACGAGGTAAACACACACGCTAACAGACGCGTGACCTTTAACGATCACATGCTAGTGCTACATATGTGTAAATTTGGTGATGTTTGGTGTTGTCTTTTTTTAATTTAATGGGCGTTTCTTTACCTCTGTGGAAACGACAGTGGAACATCGGATTTGAGGGGGTACATGTAATAAATGTAAATAAATGGTATTAAATATTGATATCTTCACCGCTAGTTAGTATTTTCTCTACCACTCATTATGTTTGTTATGGTATCTGGAATGAAAATCATCATTCATAGCAATTAACTCCTGTGATGTGATCATCTATAAATAAAAGCACATGAAACAGGGGGTGGGACAACCTTTTTGACCAATGCTGTATTGCATAAGCAACCATGACGTAATGAAATTTAACTTCTTGCTGAAAAACGTCATATCCGACTAACTGTTTTATCCCAGTAATGTGCAAGCATCAAAGTAAAACGTTGACCAAACGTTGTCCAATTTTGTACCTGTTATCGCATTTTGGCATTCTTCACACTTCTTCAATATCAACACACGCGTGATGTACATTATCAGTAACCTAACTTAATTTCATGCTCTTTTTTACGCAAATGAATAAACCTGAGTTACCATATAAATTGAAACGTGCGTATAAATTGAAATTGACCGGCGTTCACTACTTTTACACTAATTTTAAAAAATGCTAGTATTTATCAGGCCACTTTTAATGCCTCTATAACAAAAATTACAATATTCGTCGCTAACCGTTCACTACCCGACATAAAATTCCACTTTTGTAATAATTAAAGCGTTCAGTAACAACGGAACAAACCTGACTTTCACCGCCTTCTGCGCCTTTTGGACAGGCCGAGCATCGCTGAGCACCACTGGATCTGCAACAATGTACATGTTATCAGACAGCGGGGGAGACAATACTAATTAGAGTGAGGGGGAAGTTTGACATGCTTACTCACAAAGACCCCTTTTAACATACAACAGACAAAGTGACTGACACTGCAGTGACACACAGACCGATGTAGTGACAGAAAAGGAAAGTTAGATGGATACATAAACATTAAGACATAGGCCATGTACGTGTATATGAACACAGTGATTGATAGACAGACAGAAAAAATAAATACTTCTTGTTACCTAATGAAGTCATCTAGACACGTCTTACAGTGCCTGTGTCCACAAGGAGCTTGCATCGCATCTCGTAGCACCAACTTGCAGGTTTTACACTTGAAGCGTTCGTGAACTGGATCTCGAAACAGTGCAAGATCAAAGCCTCCTTTCGCCGGCTGTGTCGTCTCCTCGGTCGGCGTTTGAGGTATAGACTGTTTACCGGCATCTGCGTCCTTGAAAAAAATTAAGAAAATGCCATGATGTAAACAATAAACATTTCACAAAAATGACATCTTCCAGGAAAACAATCAGGTCGGTTTTCGACCTCGACCTTTGCCTATGAATTTTTTCAGTAAGTATGAGAATCAGAAGTAACCAGAATTATTCAATTTTGCTGCAATATATTACATGATGCTTTACAGCATAATCACCACCAATCTTAATAATATGATATCAGTATTCAAAAACTGTGGCCAACCATGGAAGTTCAAAGTCGCAGCTTAAAAAAAAAGTGGTGTGAAAATGTATATTTCCCAAAAAGTGCTTGTGTAACTATAAATTACAAGTTAGAGAATAATAAGTAAAAGTGTCTTTCTTTTATTGTGCTTTACTTATGTCAATTTTGCACAATAACACTTAATTCTGCATCAAAAAGTAAATAAGATTCATACGATTGTGTATAACAGACACTTGATCAAACGCCCAGGTGTACAGATCCATTACCGTCGTAGGCTGAGGTTATGAAAAAGGAAATAGATTATGTGGCGGTTGCATTAGCAGATAGCGGATGTTCTGATTGGTCTTTCATAAGAGCCAGAATTTCACCCGCAAATAAGAAAATCACACACCACAGCAGAGGAAAAGAGGGTTAACATTGAGGTGCCTTACGTGAGAGGTTTGTCTGAAAGACTTAAGCCCAAATCTGAACAGTCTGAGGTGGCGGGTTATTTTAAATCCTACAACTCGGTGGTAAACTGGTGCATGTGAAGGAAAAGACATCCAATGTCGTTTATGGTGTAAGCTGTAAAGATTACAAGTGCTCTGAACCCTACGTGGGAGAAACTAAACGAAATCCACAAAAGACAACTAAACACTGATCAGAGAAAACAATATATTACTTGACCCAAAGTTCGGTTTACAAAAAAAAATCCAATCATGCTGTTTTTCGAAATCGGACACATTTTAATATCATCTCTGCAAGTTTGAAGAAATTCGGTCAAACAAATTTCCACTTAATTTTTTCAATCTGTATTGCATTTATGCTGGAAAAGGTGAATAAACAACATAATGATCTGATCATGCTGATTTTAGCAAATTGCATTTTAGCAATATTAATATTGATCACTCTTGTAAGTTTGAAGACTATAGGAATATTATTTTTCTTGAAATATTTTATCTTAGTTCATATAATGTAATATATGCTGAAAAAACAGCATAACTGTAGAAAAATAGTCAGATCAAGTTGACACTCAAACTCGACCTGTATTTTAGTAACGTTGATCACTGTAAGTTTGAAGTAAATAGACCTATCAGTTTGACTTGAAATGTGTTGCCTGTGTTGCATACAGCAGGCTATTTATAGCAAAATAAACAAAAACGCCATAAATTCCAACTTGACCTATATCATTGATTACTCCTGTAAGTTTAAAGATAATAGGCCTCCCAGTTTTCCTTGAAATATGTTGTCTGTATCGCACATATGCTGAAAATGTTAAAAAAGCATAACTTTAGAAAAAATTAATGGATCATGCCGATTTTCGAACTTAATGCATATTAATGTGTTCTGCAAGTTGCATGACCTCGTTACATTGAAATACTTAAATATTGTACTACATAACGTGTTCTCAGACTTACTTGTTTGTCTCTTACAGTCCGTGCGTAGTCTTGTAGTTCTACTATTAGCCAACTAAGAGTTTGGTCATCTAGCTTATATGACCGAGAATTCGTCTGGGGACTATCCTCGTTACTCAGATGTATTATTTTAGTAGACGGGCATCTAGACTTGGTCACCAAATGGGCGTAACATTGGGCGTTGATCAGATCGATAGGCACAGGCGGGTAAAGGTTGTTGGCCACCTCGTCAACACAGTCAATGTACTCCTTCAGGGGACATTTTTCTACCGCCAGAGTGATTTGCCCGTCTGGTCCCCCATGACCTACAAACAAGATGACAATACGTCCTTTTTTACGGTGTTCTTCAATGTACGTGGTGACTTTGTTAAAGAGTTCGTTTTTGTTGTACACCATTACTACCTGGCCCACGTTTCCACTGCACTGGGAAGCCCCGGGGTACAACTCCCGAAAATTTCGGATTTCGCATTTCCTTTTCACTATATCATCTCCGTCGAGTGGCGCTGCCAGGAAAAGAAATGCCACTTGTCTAGCTTCTTCAATATCTGCATTGTATGCCTGTCTGGCGTCTTCAGATGGCGTTTCTGGAGATGGTGTTGCGTTAGTGCAAAGTTCCCCACGACCGAGGAGGAATTGACGATAGTAGTACCTTTTGTCCTCGTCACTAACCCGTAGATCAGCGCAGTACTCCTGCCATCCCAACTCCACGTATTTCTCTAATATGCTCTTTTCTCTAATTTTTTGTTCTTGTTGTACTATTTCCCTAAACTCTGCTACACTAATGGCCTTCCATGAATCTGCAAAATACATGGCAGATATATTGCATTTATTCCTTCTTTTTGGCAGATCGACTATGAACGGCGCACTTTCAATTTGCCTTTAAAATGTCCCGTTAATGTCGACACACCAACGACCTCAAATAAATAAGGGGACTTGTTTACACTATGAGGTAATTTGGGTCAAACCTCATGCAATGGTCTTTTTAATTGTTTTATAACAATACACTTAGCTCCGATTTTGGAGAAGGAGCCAGTAGCTGTTATTATACTCGCAGCTACTGGGTGTATCAGAGAATCATTTGGGGGAGGGTGGGCTGCCATTCATAGACACCATTGAATCATTAAAAATTGATGCCAATTTTTACCTCCTGTATCTCTAATATGTGATATCATATATAATAAACCGACTAAGAAGCTAACCGCAATCGACCCTAAACATAGGCCGGTTGTGTAGTCATTTCTGCATTGATAAAATATCTAAAAACGTGTCACCCTCGACCGTAAATTCACGTCTGTGTTGCTGTCTTGGATCGTCAATAGGTCTTATAGACGGATAAGGCGTTTGTGAAGTTGGACCTCAGATTTGTGAGCACAAATGCGAAAATCGAGCCACAAATTAAGAATCCCAATCCTTGGATGTATTTAGTTAAATCATAAGCTTCCTGAAAAGTTAACAATGCCTAGGGAATAAAAGTCCTTGAGGCTCTCACTGTTCTCATTTTAGACACTTCTGGGAACTTTGTATAGCTTATAAAACTGTTCACTTCTTGTTGGTAAAAGGTGGTGAATTTTGTGGTCACTAATGTACATTTTTTGAAGCATTCTTTTTCGACATATACATGTATATTGGAGAAAGCTGATGCTCTGACTTTGAGAAGTCAATTGCAATTTCTTTGTTTTTTCTTAGAATGTAAATGTCCTTTTGTTGTTGATTGACCATTCGACTGCTTCGTTTGTTGCTATTTGTAGAGTGTAAGGTGACTGGGTTAGCTTGTTTAGTTTGTTTGAAGATTAGGTAAACACCTTGCCGTGACTCCAAAACCTTAAATAAAGCTATTAACATATGAAGCAGTTTAACGTTGAAAAAAGAGGACCTCGAATACTGGTAGATTAATCCCATGTGATCATGGCCCCGAAACTCGAAAGCATCGCGTATTGCGAGTAGCGATTTCACATAGAGGCTACAATGTATTGTATGGGGCGAGTGTGGGCGAGTTAAGGAATCCAGATGCTTGTTCTCGGGGCCCAGGTATATCAAGGCTGTTAAAATAACTTGCCTCAGCCCGAGAAAAAACTCAAACCAGCAACAAAGTAAAAAGCCATAGAAATCTTGTGTTTAGATAGGATGGGTGTAGTATTGCAGAATTATTGAACATAATACATTTCATTTCTGAACGAGTATACCACATTACCTGAATAGAACTGTTTCCATTTGTGAACAAGGAAGGTTAAACCAGTTGCCCTTTGTGCGAGGACAACAATCTGCATACTTATTGGGCCGCCAGAACGGTTGAATACAGCTTTTACCTCTAGAGACAAAATATAAGGCCTCATTCCCATACCTAAATCAATCTAGAAGGATCGAACCATCTCCAAAGGGGATCCCACTAAACTGCATTCAGGTTAAGCGATAGTTAATAACCCTATTACAGCTTCACTGGGCGTGACAGACATCTCAAACTGTAAGGGGGTTATTAAGATGTTTGTTTAAGACCCCATTCAAATACCTAGAACAATTTAGCTGGAGCGACCCATCTCCGAGGGCTTTCTTGCTAAATAACATTCACCTGGGTCTTAAACAAACATCTTATGCGTATGACATATAAAAGCACACGTGTAACTGCAACGTGACCTACCGGTAGTGTAAATAGGAATTAAGTCTGTTTAAAAACGTACATCTAAAACAATGTATTTTTTCTTTTGTCTTTAGAAATTCATCCAAAGCGGAATAACCTATGCTTTTAATCAACCACAAATTGTTTTATGGGTACACGTGAAAAAAGAAAAGCATCGCCACACTGGTACCCGCCTCTTGATATTATTATCAATTTAATGATTATTTTGTGCAACACGAATATTTGATTTGTCTCCTCCCCGTTTGGTGGGTTGTTTTCATTATTTTTAGTTGGGGTATTTTTAGTAAATTACATGTACATCACCACAGAATCTATTTTTGTCGCGCTAGATGTCGTGAGATAAATAACGCCACCATTAGTATGTCATCCATGGAGTGTGTTTAGTCGATTGGTCTCATTCTGTCGATCCACTTTAGCTTAATTATGCAGGTATTTGTCGCAAAGGTGACTATAGGCATTTCCATGTCCTTGGGTTTGGCGACGGTCCCATTTTCTTTTTCAATACCCAACCCGGAAGAAAACATGAGATGTTTACCTCAGATATTGCTACAGGTATTTAAGAGCTAGAGTAACTTACGCTGTGCCTGCTTAGCTGCAGAAGCTTGCGCTCAGAAAAGAACGCAAATTTGAGATGTAAACTGTTGACGCTTGTTGAAAAAGGTGGGTGACATTGTTTACTTATTTATTTTTTCATTTATTTATTTATTTATTTATTTATTTATTTATTGCTCCTTGTATTATTCTCATTTTTTATCGAAATATATTTTCTGATTATTAATTTAACAAATTATCATGAACATGACACAAAATGGTCATTCAAAGGACTTGGTGCTCGACATTGTCATTTAAATTAAATGTACTCTTTACGGGATTCACCAGCCAAAATTAAGTTTCCTAAAAGGCAATCTTCTCTTATGCACCCAACATTTCTCTGTCCATCTCTGCACTTGATTTCAATGTTTTATTTTGTTTTTAATTAAATGACTTAGTTCTGTATAACCGGTCAGTCATTTAGGAAGCCATGTCTTCTTGATTATTTCTGAATGCACCACCGACGTGTCTTCCGGAAGACAGTCAATTTTTTACTGTGACGGACATCTAATTTTTTTCTGTCGGAAGACGGTCATAAGTGGAGTATGGATCAACAAAGATAATTTGGAAGACTACCAGTAAATTTCTCTAGATCCGCCCCTGTTTTTATAAGAGAAGTTATAAAGTTTTAAAGGTGCGAATTGGAAAAATGTAGCTTTGCATTTGCTTTGCATACCTATGTCGACATAGAAAATAGGACTTGGGGGAATTTTCAAAAGCGTAAAGAATATCTATTATCATTATATCATTTTTACTTACTGAGCTATTTGAATGAAAAGTGGGAGGCTGCCTCTGTGCAAAAATACTCTGACTAAAATTCATGAAAGTCGATCATTAAAGGGTCCCAAAAGGCACGGCTCTCAAAGGTGGATGCACAGCATAGCAAAAAGGAAAACAGACGGGCATGACGGGCATTCTAAACTACGCAGAACTTAGTGCCCTTCACTGCCTGAAATGATTGTGTCTTATTTCAAACATGCCCGCGGTACCGTACAATCCACGTGACGGGGGTATAATATTTAATTGCTAAGTTTCTCTCCTGGTTAAATCGCTCATGGGGGTTTCAACTAGTAGTAATTAATTTATAACCTTTTGTTAAAAGGTGTGTGTGTACCTGATTCCCTTTATGTTAACTACAATACTTGTGAGTTAGCAATAAGAAAATAAAATAAAACGAATAATAAAAGCACTGATTACTTAAATAGTGATTTTCATTCCAGATACCATGATTAGTGGTACAGAAAATATAAGCTAGCGGTGAAAATATCAATATTCATTCACATTGATTACATGTTCCCCTCCCCCCCCCCCCCCCCCAATCCGAAGTTTCACTGTGATTTTTACAGGGGTAAAGAAATGTCCATTAAATTGCAATGACACAACCAAATGTCACCAAATTTACAGTAATACACCCATTTAACATTAGACTGTGCTCGTTGACGGCCACGTGTCTAATAGCGTTTGTCTACCGCGTACTGTAATTATATTCTGTAGGCGGGGCGGCCTTGAACAAGGGTAATAATTCTGTTTTGTGGGATATATTCCCATTCTTCCTAAAGAGCTATAATCATTCATAGTAATTAACTTCTGTGACGTGATCATTTAAAAAAAAACCACATGAAAATGGGGGCGGGACAACCTTTAAGACTTTACAGCCTGCTTATACATATGGAGGGTCGCTTGCGCTGAATTTTAAATCGGTCCTCATAGATCACTACGCTCTTTGGAAATATAGAAGAAAGGAATTGGCAATATTATTAAATGGAATTAAAAAAAAACTTTCAGATATACTCCGTACTGCGGTTGCGAGTATTTTAACATTAGCTAGTAGCTACTACTCAGTTAGAGAGCCTATTTTAAGATTCAAAAAGCAGTTCAATTTACGCGTCAAATGTATGACCCAAAATGAAGTACGCATGTCAACAAAAAAAATTCCCTACTCTATGTAGGTGCTCATATCCAGTGCTCCTTTCGATGATGGATTCTCAGCCCCAAAAGAATCGATTTGACGAGAGTATCCTAGATACACCAAAGCCTATTACTGTGGTGAAGTTTAGGGAAATCGTACAACAAGAACAAGAAATCAGAGAAAGTGGTATTTTAGAGAAATACGTGGAGTCCGGATGGCGAGAGTACTGCGCCAATCTGCCGGTCAGTGACGAGGAAAAAAGGGGCTACTATCGCAAATTCCTCCTTGGTCGTGGGGAACTTCTCACTAACCCAACGCCATTTACAGAACCACCATTTGAAGAATCCAGACGTCAGTACAATGCAGATATTGAAGAAGCTAGACAGGTGGCATTTCTTTTCCTGGCAGCACCACTCGACGGATATGACAGGGAGAGAAGGCAGTGCGAAATCCGAAATTTCCGCGAGTTATACCCCGGGGCTTCCCAGTGCGGCGGAAACGTAGGCTATGAAGTAATGGTGTACAATAAAGACGAGCTTCTTCATCAAGTCACCACATTCATTGAAGAACACCAGAGAAAGGGACGTATTGTCATCTTGTTTGTAGGTCATGGGGGACCAGACGGGCAGATCACTATGGCGGGAGAAAACTGTCCCCTGAGGGAGTACATTGAGCGCGTTGACGAAGTGGCCAACAACCTCCACCAGCCCGTGCCTATTGATCTGATCAACTCCCAATGTTACGCCCATTTGGTGCCCAGAGCTCAAAACCGGTCTGTTAATATAATACATCTAAGTACAATTCAGAATCCCGAAACGCACTCATTTCGCGAAAAGATTTCCGGCAATCTTCATTGGGATTATTACAATATAGAACTGCAAAAATATGGACAGACTAAAAAAGACAAACAGGTAAGTTGAATAGCATGTAATCTACTACCTTAGTATCACAGCCTGAAGCTTTAAAATGCCATGCAACGTTTAGTCATCATTCGGATTGCACTAGTAGACTATAGCCATAATAGTTACTTTTCCCCTCGAAGCCGAAATCTTCAGCATTCATTCTTTGTACCATATATGACCGCTTTTTTAACCAGATTTTGTGATTAAGAAAAGAAAGAAAAAATAAAAGGACGGAAAAAACATGGCAAACGTTTCCATATTATTCTTTAAGGCTTTTTTATTTTGATATAATAGAGCTTTAGAAAGATGTATTGGTTGCACTACAGTTGTGCTTTATTGCAGTTGGCGGAAATATTATCCCTGTCTAATATGGGCCCTGAAAGTCAGGTAACATGAAAACCAGTACTGTCTGTCCCATGGTTGGGTGGTCGGCGACTTAACCGGCTCCTCCGCTCGGTGACCTTGTGAGGAGGGTGTGTGGACACCCTGCAGGACTAAAAACAAGACCTGTCAAAGGGCGGATGAGCTCCAAGCGAGCCAACGGCCATCCATATCCGGAGAGGGGATAGAAACCACCGGATTATCTCCACCGAAATACAATGATGAACGCACCAAAAATTGTGAACGCATAAAAATGCCCCAGCGGCCGTGAGGCTACGGGAATGACCTAACCTAACAATAACCTAATGTGGGATAGATAGAAATAACGCACGTTTTGTCAGTGTGTCGACTGGATATTTTGATATTTAAAAACATGTCTCATTCTTCATGTATTTTAAAGTTTTCATGATAAACTAGAGGGGTGGAGTAAAAGCGTGACAGGACGGATTGAGAAATAGAAAAACCTGTGCAATGACGCGTTTTACTGATTAACAAGTGTGAATAGTGATACGGATCGCCATTTAAATAGAATCATTTGTTCTGTGGCCCACTCTGGACTGTTTCTTTAAATTTCATTTAAATCCACCCATGATTTATTGCATGCCGTTGCGAACATGCCAGTACATACTTACAAAATTACGCAGAAAAAAAACAACCTTCTCAGCGGATCGGAGGTAAAAAACGCCTAATTCATTATTTGGATCTGCTAAAGTAGGACTCTTGAGAATGAAATAACCTAAAAGCCCTTACATGGTATCTCTGTATTTCCTGCGCTTGAACTTTTGACCTACTTTTCCTGTCTACATACTAAGCGCTACGCGCTGGGCGTTGTTCAGCATGAAGACGCCTTGTTTGAAAGGCAACATTTATATATATATAAATCGTACCAGTGGTTGATTTAGAGGGGGGCTTCGATTTCTGGTCCCCTCTTGAAATTAGAATTTTAACTAGCTGAATCACTGTTCTTAACCGTACCAAATGGCACCGTTTTTCCACTAAAATGCTATTTTTTTCGAAGCCCCTCTTCGTCCCCACGCCAGGTGTGTGTGCGTGTGTGAGGGGGGGGGGGGGAATCGGCTTCGCATCCGCGGCCCTCCCCCCCCCCCCCCTTCAAATAATGCTGGATCCGTCCCTGCGTACGAGTAGCGTACGTGTAGTTAACAGAGAGCTCAGCTATGCCTTGGAAAAAAGGGGAGCATTTGTATACACAATAAATAAATAAATAAATAAATAAATAAAAGTGTGTCAAACCTAACTCTAGGGTATGACCGATCATCAGGAGGTGTTTATTTAAAATGATGTTTCAACATTTTTTTACAGGGCGTGACGACACTTACGTCGCACGCCCTGGCAGTGACGACACATGGTAATATTTTCAGTTCTTTTATTAAGAATGTCCGGCGTGAACATAATTGGCAGTTTTTTCGTCCAGGTAAAGGTTGCATAAATATTTGTTTCTCTTTTGTGGCGCTGATTTTTATGACGTCCCATCTAATGTCATACTAGGTGTTATACTTTCTTTTAATCTCCAAATATACATTGATAGTTCAGTTTCCGTTGCATATTTTTGTCCCTAAATGATTTAGCGTGGTTGTTAAATCTCAACTTGAATTGTCCACCAAAAATTGCCTATATACATGTACATGTACTTAATACATTTGTTCTTTGTGGTGACTGCTGTTTGATACACAATACTGCTAGACAAATATTCCCCTTGCTAAGGACACTTATTTGGCAATCTACAATGGCAGTTTTTCTCTTAAGTACTTACTGACATAAGTTTGAAGGTTTTATACGTTATCAACTTAACACAAAAAAGATTTATGAAGTTTTTGTGTACGTTATGTTGTCCATGTCCATATCTCCATGTCCAAACCCATTTTTTACATGGATTGTATTTACTCCTTCACTCCATGACATGCTATGGCTTGTGTTATGAAAGTTAGTATTTGAAAGAAGACAAAAATGTTTTAGTTTATCTAAGTATGCCCGTTTTAATAGAACGCCATCATCTGAGTGTCAAATTTTGATCCAGTATTTAATTACTTGTATTTTGATTTTTGTGTAGCTTGGTAGGCGCCCAAGTTCTCATCGGACAGCATAAAAGCTGTTTGCAATTGGAGATGTATTTTTTTTTCTATTGGTGATGTGAAACCCCATATGTGTGCTCCACATGCTGCAATTAGGAAAACCATTGTGCCATAAAGCTTTTCTTTTGAGAAGGTCGGAATGGTAGAGGAAGAGAAAGAGGAAGATTGCGCATCAATGAACTATTAAAAAGGAAGAGTCTCATTGTATCTCCCTGTTTAACTCCTGTAAATTTTGAGAATTAATTTGTTAGTCCATAAGTAGCATTGACACATGCAGTGGAGTTTTGTATATTGATCTGATGTTTTTGTAGAATTTTCCGCCCACGTCTACTTGTAGTTTTAGCAGTTCAAAAATCAGGCCTTTACTTCAGAAACAGTCAAATGTCTTACTTAAATCCACAAAACATGTGTACACCCTTTTTTATTATTTTTTTAATCAGAGATTTTGTAATTTGAGATTTTAGTATAAATTAATAGATTTTTAAGGTACTGTACCCATCTCTGCATCCAGCCTGGTTAGCTATGGGGGGATTTTTTTCTGCACAGGAAGCTTTCAGTCTGTTCAAGAGAAAGAAACTGTAAAGTTTGCCGACACAACATGATATAGAAATGCCACGATAATTGTCAACCACACATTAATCACCTGACTTAAGGGGTACTACGTAGCTGTGGTTCCAGCTCTTATCTAAATATATCCTCTGCCCAAAATATAGAATAGATTGGGGGAAAAACAAGTTTAAAAATGCTAGGGATAGAATTTGACGTAGAGTTAGGTAAGATAACGAAGCAAAATATGGAGACCAAATTAACCTCCATGAAAAAGATATTTTATCAGTGGGGAGTAGGAAATATAGCACCAAATGGTAAAATAACAGTAATAAAAACATAAGCCTTGCTGGTATTGAATCATATATTTATATCGCTCCCAAACCCAGAGGAAAAACAGATTAAATAATTAGAAAAATGTCTTTTTTTTCTTTTCTCAGGAATAATAAACCTGATAAAATTAAAAGAAATAGCATTATAGGAGTTTATAAAGCTGGGGGCTTGAGGATGGTAAGCGTGAGGCACTTTATAAAATCGTTAAAAATGCCATGGGTAAAAAGACTTATGTTCGAAAATTAAGAATGGAAAAATATCATATCTAATATGTAGGCACCGAAAACTAATCACATGTGGTACAGAAGATATATAAAAAATCTTGAAAAACATAAATAAAAATAGATTCTGGGTAGATGCCTTAGCAGCCTGGAAAGAACTCTGTCGTATAATAATGGTCAATAAAATCAAGGACTTTCATACATCGTGGTATGACAAAAAACATTAGATTTGTTAATCATCTACTCTTAGACTCTGGAGAATTCTATGACTTCATTGCGTTCAGGGAGATCCATGATATTGACACAAATTTGTCGAATATCATGGAATTATCTTAGCCATAAAAGAATGGCGTAATTGGTGGTTTTCCTGCGACTCAAAGCTTTTCTGGTTCCAATTTCGGATTAATCATAATATCCTTCCCACAAATTCACTACTTTTTAAATATCAGATGGTCGACAACAGTATACGTTCTCTTTGCAAAGGAGCTGAAGAAACAACAGAACACTTATTCTGGTACATTTATTCTGGTATTGTGCGGTTACCTAAAAATTACTGACCGATTTGGTAGAATATATTCTATCCAATAGTTAAGGTACTCTGCCTGACTCAAAAGGGAATTACTTAGTTGGCTCTAAGAGCCTCTCTCCAATAATTAATCTCATTATATTGCAATTTAAATTTTATATTTACTTAAGAATGTGTTCGCAGGGTAAACCAAAATTAGGAGGTTTGATTTCATAGCTTAAATATCTGGTGAAAACAGATAAGTCACTTTGTCAGTACACTTCAAATATAATTAAGTTATTTTCAATTTGAATATTTAGCGTACGACGATGTATTAATTAAAAAGTGTAAACGTGTCATAGCACAGCGACTTATGTGTGAGTGTGTGAGCGAGTGCTTTTCCCTTGTTTGTTTTTGTATTGTCATGTATTCGTGATGCATTGTGTCAATAAAAAGTATTCTTCAGACACTACGCGCTGAATATAAATAATGTATGTTATAAGGTTATGGGCTCGAATAATAGGCTTATAGGAGCCACTCGTAGTGTGTAACGTGATATGAAGTGGAGCAGCATGTTGTACAAGGAGGGGCATTGTTATTAATAAAGTTTCTTGTTTATATATAAAAAATAATGAATAATCACAACAATTTACTGTAGTTTTCTTATTCCAATACCAATAGTTTTTTCTTTATCTTAAATTTAAATTCGTCATTATATTTCTTATTTTCATCTTCTATCTTCAATTTTTCAAAATGGTGATAAAATGTGAGAGGATTCGGCTGGGTTCGGTATTGTGTTCATAACATTCAACTATTTTACTGTCTTCCATAAAGCCTTAGAATTTTCCCTCTCCATTGTAATCTATCACGAAGACTGGACTTGTGCTGAGAATATGCCTTTTTACAAGCCCTTATTGAACTTATAAACTCATTGAAGAGGGGCTGTGTGTGTGTGTGGGGGGGGGGGTTAGTTTGTATATAAATGGCTGTCAAAACCAACAAAGAATTGACGACAACAGATATCTGTTTGCCTTTTTGAAATTAAGTATTGGATATGATATATAACTTTCGATTTGAATGGTAGCTTTAGCAGGCATAGTGATGTTGGATCAATGTTTAAAACAGGTTGGGCCGTTGACCGATCTAAATTCAACAACGTCGATTAGACGAACCAACGTAGTTCCAGCCACATTAAAAATGGCCGTCATAATGTGAAGTTGATTCAACGTTTTATTTTGGTCGCCGTAATGCTAGACATAGGTCTTAATTTTATATATATATATATATATATATATATATATATATATATATATATATGAATGTCAATAAATGTCGTTGAGAGACCATTAAAGAATTAAGTAAATCCGATCAATATAGAGGCGTTGACTGTTGCTTAATTGCTAAGACTGGAAAACACATTTGCCCGTTCATGATGCTAAAAAATATTTTGAAGTTGCAGAATTGAATATGAATTGTAAAGAATTTAGTTTTCGTTCTTTAAGTTTTCTTAAGAAGAATAGAGTTTACAAGCTGAGTAACAAGAGTAAGGGAAATTGTCCTTGATGTTTTTAGTTCAGTTGGTTTGGATAAGAAATTGTTTGGTCTTCATAGTTAAAGAATAGAATAAGCTATAGCTTCTGCTAATGCAGGGATTGAAGATGGGCTATTCAAGAAACAGAAGAAAATTGAGATCAGAGAAAAAACGGTTGAATTAAAGATACAGTTGAAGAGAGTGATAGTTCCTTTAAATTCGGGAATTCAATTTGTAATTTTACTTTTTTAAACATTGCTCTTTCTTTACGTTTTTCACGGTTTGCTTTAAATTTTCAACGATGTAACCCTAACCTGTACTAACCATATGAGAACCCGGACTTCCATTCCTCGGACTACAATATCTGTCACACCGGGAACACTCTCTCCCTGGCTGCAATGTTTTTATAAAGGCCTGATGATGGAAATAAAATGAGACCTCATATGTATCATTCAGCCTTGAACCTTCTGAGTTGACGTTTATTATCATTTTTCTCAAGGACTCCGATGCCAGTATAGAGCCTTTTTCTCCGCATGGGATGAATCAGCTCAGCTCTGATCTTCCACGGTTTCCATACACTTTTGCCGAACGATTCGAGCTTGAAACATCCAAGTCGGTGTTGAGAGATGCGGTGCAAGCTCCATGTGGACACAGACACTGTAAGACGTATCTAGATGACTTTATCAGGTAACTGAAAGTATTTATATGCCTATCTGTCTGTCAGTTATTGTGTCTGTATACAAGCACATACCCCATGTTTATGTTTTCATATTAGTCTTTTTATTTATGTAAAAAAATCCCCTCACTCTGTCTGCTTCTCTGTGTGGAAAGCTGTGCATTTTTTATTTAGATCTAGCGATGGTCGACGCTGTTCAGCCTGTCCAGAAGGCGCAGAAGGCGGTGAAAGTCAGGTAAAGTTACGTTTTAACTGAAAATTTTTACTATAGCAAATATAAATTTTACGCCCAGGAGTGGGCGATAATCTTCATTGTTATTTATATGTTATAAAAGCATTAACATTGGCCAGATATATATTAGTATTTATTTTTACTATTATTATTATTATAACCAGCTCGTAGTGACCACCGGTGATGTTTTTTTTTTTTTTTTCAATATGGCTACATAACTTGCCACATAAAATGGTCAAAAATTATTTCAATATTCATGTTGCGACACCGGAGACCTTTTTATGTACAAACAGTATGTTTTGTGCTTCATTCAGCATCTTATCATTCGGTATCTTATCCTTATGAAAAAAGTTATCTTATGAAAACTATGTAATACTTTGCTTTGACACCTGTAGGACTAATTCAAAGGTCTGATATATAGACCAAGATATATAGATGTGTCTGTACATATTGCCGTTGTGTCTCTCCTCATGCACTTTCAGTGTTATACAAATAAAATGAGAAACCGTTTTACCTTTTGTCTTCAAACGTGCAAAAGTAATAAATATTCAAAATAGACAGATCAATTTTGATAATCGAATAATTTTTTTTTTTTTCTTTTTTTTCAGCATATTTTATTCATCGTTATACAGACTTTACATTTAATATGGGATTTTTTTCCAAATCATATATCATCAGTTATTTTTTCTGGTTTGCTGACTGATAAATGAAAATAAGGATTAAAATCGTGTTTTAAAAACTTTTAATTATCTCTTTGATGTCATTTTGACATCAGTTCATTAATTGAAGTAATTGTGGCAATTACTGCAGGTTCACTAGTTTTTTATTTATTTAATTAAGAGTGAGGAGTTTATAAATTATTTATGTTCGTTTCAATAGATGAATTAGAACATGACTGTATTATTTTACTTCTATATTTTTCATATGATATATATGGCCTATTGGCATGCCTCTTTGCAACTAACCATGAAAAGTTTCAATCCTAAATGTAGCTCTTTTCACGGTCTCTGTACATGCACTTTAGTTTTGTTTTAAGCGTGTGACACCATAACAAAAAAGCAATACACGTATTTGGACATTGAAAGATCATTTAAATCTTGGTCTTCATATTGCTGTCTGTGAGTACACCTGGTTATTGGAACAAATAATTTTATCAATGTTCATATAGTTATGTGTCTGCACTTTTGTGTTCCTAATACTGTATAGGTAGAGCAGTAAGTATTTCAATATTAACATGAAGAAATTAAAAAAAAATCCTGGTCATTTTAGTGTCTTTTCATGCAAAAATGTTGTGTGACTACTGGCGTTGATACAACGACGTTATCTGACGTTGATCCAATTTTCAAAGCCAGAGTTAATACAACGTCTTGTCCCCGTTGAAGTTCAACATTGTCCCAACGTTGAAACAATATGATCTGCCCGCTGAGAGTTAGCTGTAAACCGTAGTCCGTTCCCAATTTCTAATATTTTGTACATGTGACATTAGTCCTATATACATGTACTACCCCAATACTTCGACTAACCCTAACCTGTATTAACCAAATGATAACCCGTACTTCCATTCCTTGGGCTGCAATTTCTATCACCCGTGGAACACTCTCTCTCCCTGGCTGCAATGCTTTTATAAAGGCCTGCTGATGGAAATAAAATGAGACCTCAGATATATAATTCAGCCTTGAACCTTCTTCTAAGTTGACTTTTATTATCATTTTTTCTCAAGCGTAGGCGCTGGCGGTACACATGGTCTTAGTCCAGTCCGGATCGTTCCGCCGGCTCCGCCGGTTCCGCCATGTTATCGTTACCGCTTCTCTTCTAGACGGTAAGAACCTCCGTACCCATCTCTTGGATTTAGGTCACCTATAATCTCAACTCGTTCCACGTAAATTTTGGGCTTTGTCGGTGCTGGGGTCTAGGTGTGGCACTCATTGCAATACACCCTTGTCCAAAATTGGCAAAATTAAATGCCAATTATCTACCCTACAGAAGGAATTATGGAAAAAATTTCTACAGACAGCTATCCAAAAGTCATATGTGGAGATTTCAAATATGCCCTTGGATTTGACCTTTGACCTTTATTTCAAGGTCAAACGAGCCAAAATAAAAAAAAAACGAATTTTTTTTCGAAAAAAAATTATTTGCGCTGATATTCAGAAACTACACAGACTTAACCAATAATATTGTTGGAAAGTGTTACCCTTTGGGTCATCTTTTATCTCCCTGAGTTTGGGGTCAATCGGTGCATTTTCACAGGAGTAGCGGCCATAAGATACCGAAACTGAAAACTGTCTCTAATTCGGGTACCGTTAATGCTAGAGACCCATTCTTTTTTGCATTTTGTAGAGCCCAACACTGGAGGTGGTCTCCTTTTTTTTTTTTTTTTTTTTTTTTTTTTTTTTTTTTTTTTTGTATTCCAAACGGTTTTCGAGTTATGCTGTATCAAAAAGTACATTGTGGTGGTGAAAGCAAACCGTGCAATACGGTAATGGATAACAAATTTTTAACTCCGGGAAAAGAAAACATAAGGCTTGGCGAGACAGACAACTTCTGGTCAAAAATGACATTATTTCATGAAATTTGAACATCTGGAACTTCTGAGCACCTCCCATTTCAAGAATTTCAACCCAAATGACCTTTTCTTTATTTTAATAATTTTTTTTCTGTAGAAAATTTATGGCACATTATTGTAACTCCAAAATTGTAACATTTAGTCCCTTATATCTCCAAAACTGGCAGAGATAGGTTCATAGTTACTATTAAAGTTGAACAGGAAGTCACATACTGGCAATTTACCGTGACCTTAAAATTGACCTTTGACCTACTTTTCACCATGAACTGAACTTTGCAACATTTTCATTCCCTATTATCTCCAAAACTGGCAGAGATAGGTCCATAGTTACTATTGAACTTGAATAGGAAGTCATATACTGGCAATCTAAGTTTGACCTTGAATTTGATATTTGACCTACTTTTCATCATGAATTGAATTTTGCAAATTTTGGTTCCCTTTTATCTCCAAATATGGCAGAGATAGGTCCATAGTTACTATTGAACTTGAATAGGAAGTCACATACTGGCAATCTAAGTGTGACCTTGAAATTGACCTTTGACCTACTTTTCATCATGAATTGAACTTTGCAAATTTTGGTTCCCTTTTATCTCCAAAACTGGCAAAGATACGACCATAGTAACTTTTGAAGTTAATAGGAAGTCTTATTAGGATTCCCCATAGGGGAATACTATTGTTTTTCTGTCATTCTTTGCTAGTGGTTACAAAATGTTGAATTTGACCGAAAATTTCAAACTTTCCCTGGGAAGCTGTAATTTTGCGATGTGATAGCTACACCATCACAGTTTATCATTTCATAAAAAGGGAAACAGCAGCTGCCCTTTTTAGGGCACACAGGAGAGTTGAACAGCTATACCCACCAAATCCAAGACGCGTTACCCTGGGTAATATATTTTGCACAAACTAATGAAAGTCTAATGGAATGTTTTCAGTTTTAGTTTAAATCATAAGGGGGTGTTGTCTCAATGCTTCAAAACTGGTTTTGAAGAATTTAATCCACATTTCATAATTAATAAAAATGGTGAATATGTGGGTCACGGTAACGTTATTGACGCGGGTACAAAAACTTTTTATAATCATGTAAATAATAACAATATTTTTGCTATTATCCATACACACTTCATTCATGAGGGGCACACCACTTTCACATGCTTTTAAAATGGAATTGACAAACACAGAGGAATAATGCACATATTTTATTTACTGTAACTCTGTCATATGGGACACACACTGAACAAAGTTGATCTAAAGAATGTTCCAGATTGTAGTTTTTTATCAGAAC